>JAMKCH010079290.1:0-15035 GCA_023653785.1 Ophioderma brevispina | reverse complement strand
TTGAATTTTTCAAGAAACGGTTGCCATGGCAACACAGGGATTAAAATTGAGGAATTGTCTCCGGATTAGGTTGCACAGTTTGACCCATGTAACTTACCTGGACAGAAAAATGGAAAAAAGCCCCTATTAGTACTAATTTTGGGGGCAAAAATGTTGCAATTTTGGCTTACCCCCAACATTTCAATACATTTGACCTTGACACCCAGATTCATTTGCATATGATACGAAATTACAAATAAATATAATTTTCTGAAACCACAGCTCAATATTCTTTGTAATGACATATAACAAGCCATACTTCCAAACCTTTCAACTACTTCTAACCGGCTTTTCAAATAACACCTCAAAATGAGGGTAGATGCCCCCTT
This sequence comes from Ophioderma brevispina, assembly GCA_023653785.1. Lineage (NCBI taxonomy): Eukaryota > Metazoa > Echinodermata > Ophiuroidea > Amphilepidida > Ophiodermatidae > Ophioderma > Ophioderma brevispina. Next base: position 14,667 of record JAMKCH010079290.1, on the reverse strand, counting down.
AATTTAATATAGTTAGGGTTGATGTTTTCGACCTCTTTCAGTGCCTTGAGCAACTGCCCAGCGTTTCAACGGAATCCAAAAGATTCTCATAATCCACAAAAGCACACAGAATACAGGTATATTGAACTCTTGACATTTTTCTTTAGTGGTTGAGGGTGTGAATGTGGTCTATTGTTGAGAAGTTCTTCTGAATCCCGCTTGATCCCCTTGGTTGGTGTCAATCTAGAATTCTTTCCAACCGGTTGTCACCCAAATCTGGTGTGAAAAAGGATTTACATGTTTGGATAGAAGGCTAATTGGTCGGTATTCTTCCAATCCCTTTTGTCTCCTTTTTGTGAGATTATCATGTTGGCATATTTCCAATTTTGGGCACCTTCATTGGTGAAGAAAAGCTGTGAAGAGACTTTGCCAGTTCTAGTTAACTGCCTCCCTGGCGTCTTGTAGGTGTGTCCAGCATTATGTTGTCCTGTCCAGGGCTTTGCCCGTTTCATTTGCCTTAAAGCCCATACCCCGGCCCATACTACCAATGAAACGTTCAAATGTCTCAATGCGGTTCCTAGACCCAGTTAAGGGATGCTCTCTTAACAAGCTTTAAACAAAACAAAATTGATCCTCGATCAATATCCTTAGAATCATTGTTTTTCGGAGGTATTTGTGAACGCTATAGTCTCTCTTCAAACCAGGGCTCACAAAGTACCAGTTTAAATGATATCTTTTGCAGCCTGTGACACAGAATAAACCATAAGATACGTTTCTCATGCATGATACATTTGATGGCTGCCTCAACACTCTGTAACAGGAGTCTGCACTTTGTAATGATGACGCTAAGAGAGCAATGTCATCGGCGAAATCGAGATCGTGAAGTCGACCAAGTCAAAAATAATAACGTTAGCAAGAAAGTTTTAGTATGGATATTATATTATCCAGAGTGAACTATGGCTATATGCAAACACACACACATCTTTCCTGCTATGATTGTATAGTAATATCAAATTTATCAATGTATTTTTTCTCCCGTGATAAAATAATATCATGATTTTTAAAGATTTGCTAATGTACTATTTTGGACAGACATTTTTGGGAATTTCAATCCAATAACAGTAACATTAGCAACCTATTTTTAACTAGAAACACTTTTCAAAATACACCTCAAAATGAGGGTAGATGCCCCCTTAATTTATATAGTTAGTGTGATGTTTGCTTCTTTCAGTGACTTTAGAACTGCCCAGGTTTCAACGGAATCAAAAGCTTTCTCATAATCCACAAAGCAAGCATTACAGGAAATTAACTCTTGACATTTTTCCTTTAGTTGGTTTGAGGGTGTGAATGTGCGTATATTGTTGAGAAGTTCTTCTGAATCCCGCTTGCTCCCTTGGTGGTTGTATCTAGAATTCTTCAAACCTGTTTGTCACAATCTTTGTGAAAGCTGTACATGGTGGATAGAAGGCTAATTGGTCGGTAATTTTCAAATACCTGTGTTCCTTTTGGCAAGATTATCATGTGGGGAATCTTCCACTTTGGGGCACCTTTCCCTTTGGTGAAGACAAGCTGTGAAGAGCTTTGCCAGTGCTATGTTAACTGCCTCCCCGGGCGTATTTTAGGGTGTCATCATTATGTTGTCAGTCCAGGGGCTTTCGCCCCGTTCATTTGCTCTTAAAGCCCATAACCCGGCCCATACTACCAATGAAAACGTTACAAAATTGTCTCAATGGGTTCCTATAGGACCCAGTTAAGGGATGCTCTCTTAACAAGCTTTAACAAAACAAAAGGATCCCTCTGATCATAATCTGAGAATCCATTTGTTTTTCGGAGGTATTTGTGAAACGATATAGTCTCTCTCAAACCAGGGCTCCAAGAGTACCAGTGTTAATGAGATCTTTGCAAGCCTTGTGACCACAGACTAAACCATAAGATACGTCTTCTCTGCATGATTACATTTGCTGCTGCCTCAACACTCTTTAACAGGAGTTCTGCTTGTTAATAGATGACGCTATAAGAAAGCAATGTCATCGGCGAACATCGAGATCGGGAAGTCGGAAAGTAAAAAATAATAACGTTAGCAATAAAGTTTTAGTATTATGGAATATATTATCAGAGTGAAATATGCTATATGCAAAACACTATTTCCTGCCTATTATTGGTTAGTTAAATATCAAATGATCAATTTGTATTTTTTCTCCCTTGATATAATATCTATGAATTAAAGATTTTGTAATGTTACTATTTTTTGACAGCCATTTTTGGAAACGTTTCATCCAATAACAGTAACATTAGCAACCTATTGGAATAGAAAACCACTTTCAAAATACTTCTCAAATTAACTCTAGGGTACTGTACTGTTTGAACATGCCCATAAGCTGTCCAATGTTTGTTACACGAAAGATTTGGGAATGAAATGCCTGACTTAGTCACCGTAAATTCACCATAGCTTCGTAGGGTTCCTTGGTCAGTGACTTCTTAAGGATCTTCCTTGAGCCAAGAAAAAAAAAAAAAAACTGGTACAGTGTGCAGATTTTGTAGAGATCTGAGCAAAATAGTACTTATTGCTCAGTTTTTAACCCAAAGACCCGATTCTAGTCCTCTGTCAACGAAGGCCCCTGGTTTCGAAAGCGCCAAGCTTATACCCATATCCATTTCATATGTGATCCCCGGGGGTCGGTAGGCTCCCGGCAACTCTCCCTGTCTACTTGCTTGAAGCAAATGAAATCTACATGATTCATTGTAACACAAGAGAAATTTGTGCCATCTCCGGAAGGCTGACCAAGTGCATGTCGGAATGGGAAGTTCCCGGAGAAGGGCTCTGAAGATTGACTGTACCTTCTCTTTAAATGACACCCACCAGTCTTCTGTCTCATATGAACTATTGCCCAGAGTTCATGAACATTTAAGGATCATTTGGTATCCAAATTTCTAGACTGACAAACATGCTTTCAAGAGTAGGACATAGACGGCCAGGGACATTGGTTAAATGGTACTCTAAACCACGATTTTAAAGCACTTCCAGTAGTAAATATTTGACGGATTGTCGATGGTGAATAAGGACACTCCAATGCAGATGGATTCAAGACTTGCCGAAAACCAAAACAACATGAGCTCACCAACTTCAAACCCAATGGTTTTCCTGTTGAAGATTGCAGTTTCAGTGCTCTTTCGTACAAGTCAAGATCAAGTGTTATGACAGTTTGTGATGAGGACCTCACAACCAAGTGGATGTCCCTTGAGCGAGGCAAAACACTGTATAGAGGGGCAGATAATCATTTTGGGGTCTCCCTTACAAATTTGGTTTCCCATGCTGGTCACTGACGGTAGTCTGGAGAAATTTAATCTTAAGCCTCTGGCTTGCAGTACGCCGAAAAAGTTAGTATCAAAGCCTTGAAGTACACGGAAAAGTAGATCGAAGCTTCAGTACGTGGAAAAGTCGACATGTAGTTTCCCATGAACGTTACATGTACCCTGTCCCCAATCCCCGTTTGTCCCAATTACTCACCCTTGGCCTTTGTTACTTAATTATCATTTAATTTTATTTATTGAAGTCTGATCAAACTAAGATAACTTGGCTTTAAAATAAGTGCTTACTTGGAAGTATTCAATAACAGTTTAAGTACTTGCTAATTATTACAAATACAAACGTAACTAAAAGATGAAACGGCTCCATTCTAGAGCAGGCCCGTTCAAGACACAATGCCATGCCTTCAATTAACCCGCCCCTATATTACCAAATGCTCGAGATGGTTAACGGTAGAGTCCGTTTGAATGGCAGCTAATTAGGCTTATCGAATTATAAAATCAGCGGTTTTCCTGTTTGGAAAACATAATTGATAATGGTGGCCATTTCTAAATTCAAGATGGCCACTAAAACAAATTATTTTCTTACAATAAGGAAATGATTTAATGGAAATCCGTGGTATCACCAAACAGGGTATGCCATAACTTTCCTTTTCTACGTAATCACAAGCCAAGATATGGGACAAAATGTGTACATCATATAATTGAAACAGGCAGCCATTTGAAATTCAAGATGGCAGCCAAACCAAAGTTAGTGACAAGCAAAACAGTGCTTTTATTGAAATACCTGGTATCACAAACATGAACATTGACACCATTTTTACTATTCTCATAAACCGAGATACAGGACATAATATAATTAATATGGAGCCATTGTGAAATCAAGATGGCGCCAAACCAAATCAGTTTTTTTTCAAGACGAGGACAAGTTTCAGGGAATCCTGGTATCACAACCATGGGTATTGTCACCATTTTTACACTCTACTGTTGCTCATAAGCCGAGATATAGCGACAAATATAATTGAAAAATGGCGGCCATTTTGAAATTCAAAATGGCGACTGAAGGGCAGTTCGTTGAAAAAAATGCACCTAACTTTTTTTGAAATCAGCACCCAAAAATTGACAAGTTGCAATAAAAGCAATTTTGGCACGAAAATCACACGGGATCAAATATATGACAAAACATATCAAACTATACTAAATTTGTAGCCCAAAGTGTTAATTTGAGAAGAGGAAAATAGGACGGAGGCGAGTTTCAAAACAGAAATGAAGTCTAACTTTAAAGACTCATAAAAATGAGGTGAAAGGTCGTATTACACGGAAAACACCACCCACCAAGGAACAAAATTCGTTTCCAACACATTTTTTTTTTTTTTTTTTTTTGTGATTCAGACGATGCCGGCCAAGGCCCATACAAAAAAACTCGCTTCTTTTTTCCGTTATTATTCTTCTCTCCCTTCTTTCCTCTCACATTCCTCATTTATCTTTTTATGGTAACTAATTTAGGCGGTTGGTTCACATGTGGGTAATTATTTATGCGGTCCTCCTAGAAAAACACAACAATGCGCCCTAGTCCTGTCCATTATCATTCAGCATAATTTTTAGATTCTCGATGTAAACAGTGGTGAAAAGTGGAGTAGAGAGGGCAGTTTTTACTTTAAATTGGTTTTACTTTTACCAAAACTATTACCAGCCACCAACTTTAAGATGCATCAGAAATATGGTTGAAGCTTTTTGGTTAGGCCTACTTTTACAAGGAATAGACCACCTAGAGGCGGTCCTTAAATATCATGAAAGTTACTGGTGATTGATTAATAAACACAATTAGGCCTATAATCCATTAAAATTTCAGGGGTTGCAAAAAAAAAAAAAAACTGGCCTTATCCCAAAAAGTGAAGAGGAGAGGGCTAGAGTGAAGAGGGAGGGCTATAAGAATCGGATAAATTTTGAAAATCCGCTCCTAGACATTCAGAAATAATCCTGCTGGTTGTTATAAAACAATGACTCGGCTAAATTGTGATTTCTTGCGCCTACCTCGTCTCGGACTAGTCCATGTGAAATACGGCAACACACAGCGATCAATGTGAGCAAGAGTGCAGGTGCCACACAACACGAAAGGGTAAGTATAGAGACTTCTCTTCCGAAGCAAATTGACACAAAACGCCACAAAAAAAAAAATTACAAGAAACCCCTTCGTAAACTAAAAACGGCATTTAGTTCAATCTATGTAAAAGAAGGAGCGTTTCGGACGACTTTTGGCTAGATAGCTCTGCAGAGGGTGTGGCTTAGCATCTTGTAAGGGAAAATAGAATCACCGGCGCAAAAAACACCGAATGCGTTGTTCGCCAGTGGCGGCATACTATCCCACGAGTCTTGCGATCTTTTAATCTACTATACGGTCTGTGGAAGAATAGAGTACAAATGGATGAAAAAATTTATTCTATTTTTTCCGAAATAGGTAAAGTGAAAATTGGACATCAACAATCTCATATGAATCATGAGATACACATGCCTTGCATGGACGTACTGAGGGTGAGACAAATAAAGTTAAAGTTATCCTTCTGCAAAGTTGAACTTCGACTGATGAGTTCAGGGAAAATGACAGGCCAATGAAGCCAACGTGCTGTAACTCAGTACCCTTAGTCCTGAGTTAAATGTTACTGTAACTAGGAGGACGGGCATGGACGTCACATCGCGGTGATGAAAACAAAGGGGAAGCCCAGGGATCCCCGAATCGTGGTGAAAAACAAACTGCGCAAATTGCTTTTTAAGTTCACTGACACGTATGGCACTATGCGTTGACAGCTGCGCATCGAATTCCCGCAAGTTGTGCCCATGCCTTTGCCAAGCAGATTTTGTTTGGAACTCCCGGATGTCCGCATACCCAGCTAATATACAGGATAAGGTTATTAGTTGAGATCAAGTTAATTAAACTTGATGATCAACTAATAACCTTATAGGATTATAATTAATCTTTAGCATCAAGGTTAAATAGCTCCCCCTAAGTGTGTTTTGGATCAAATCCTCTATTATGCAGTTTAATTTACTCAAAAAAGTAGATTTTACCTGCTTTTTGGGGCACTTTTAAAACTATCGGCATAATTTGAAGCTAGCAGCCGCTGTCGAGAGTAGCTCTTACCATGCCTCGACACTCCCTCCCTTTGATTGCATTCTGGGGTTCGGATGGACAAGTCTGAGGCTAAAAATAAAATGCGTATGCGCGCAAATGAAGCGCGATCCCCATTTATTGTACGCGATCATTGATACGCTAGTCCACGCTGCCTTTACGCGGTTCTATTTACGCTCAACCAAAACAAATTTAGTTCCTTAACTTGCCTCTACTCCCTAGTAAAGATTTTTGGACTTTGACCAATAGAATAGCCCATTTGAAACCTGTGATCGAATGTTTCACCGATAGATAGTGGCGGATTTTGCTATGGAAAAACCTTGTTGTTTACCATAATTTCCCTCATTAACGAAAGCCCATGCCCTCCCCAACACTTAACCTGTTTTCTAGCTAACAGTTATAGCTACGTCGAGTTACGGTTAGTACGATAAAACGGATGAATTTTTTCGTGTTTTCGAAGCCAAAACCTTGACGAAAATCGATTGTTTTAGCAATTTCAACAATTGTTTCCATTTCTTTTTTTATTTTGCCCCGTAATTTCCCTCATAAATTGAACGCCCTGCTCATTCCACGATTAACCTTGTGGCAAAGCATAACAGGAGCTTTTTAACCTTGTTGGATAGCTTAAATCTGGTGGAAAAGTAAATGTTTCTTCCCTTAGATATATGATCGTGGACCCCCAAGTACAGGATCGCCCGCTTTGTCTAGATCTCAAGCAATACTTTTTCAATTTCAGGAATAACTTAAGATAAGTAAGCCCTAGGATAGGTTGCTGTATATTTTGCCCCAAAAGCGGCAAATCGCATGATTAAATTGACTCAATCTGAAGCCTGTGCCGTCCAGACGCTAGTACAACAAAATGTCAAGAGTTGGAACTTGAATTTTCTAAAGTAAAATACGCATATACGAAATACGCGCGTCTGGCTCTTTTAGAGGACGCAGGGGGGTTCTAAAGTAAATAGGCATAAGGCACACGCGCGTCTGGCTTTGGTCAGCCAGACGCGGCGCGTGCGTTGCGATTTACTATTAGAATACCATTCCCCTTTGTCGTCACCTTTTCTCCCCAACAGCCATGAGCGCGGCGTTTGCCCCGCTATGCATAATCCTTAGCACAACCCCTGCTAGTTCCTCCTACATAACAAGCCCCCAGACGCGCATTGTCGCGCATGCACTACTTTACCTTAGACACACCCCCTGCCGCCTCTTACCAAACAGCTTTCCCCCAGACCGCGCATGTGCAGATTGGCCTATTTACTTTTTGACACCACCCTGCCCATTGTTTTCCTCTCAAAAAATTTGCCAGACGGTATGAATACTCAGGCCATTGGTAACTCTCGGTTTTCCATAAAAGCTTAACTCGGCCTCGGTCACCCCAAATCCAACCAAAAAAAGTAGCCCCCATACCACAACAAGTACGCGCCACACAAAAGTCGTACCAAAAATTGTCCCTTCCCGTTCATGGGACGCCAGTTCGTAGTTATGCTAAGCTAACATCCACACTAGACAACTCCAGGGAGACTATGCCCGTTACGTATGATGAAGTCATATTGACCTTTGACCCTTACCATGGCTCTTAGAGCGGGGTTATGTGGACAATTTTTCACTTTTCATTGATTGGCCTACAAGATGGCATAGCTATTTGGGTCAATTAAGCTTCTTTTATATTTGAACCCCTGGTGGACCCCATTTTGACCCTTTGACCCATATTGTCACAAAGTAAATAGAGCTTTTCCCAGTGGTTCTTGTGAACACATTGAGCATAAATATCTATTTGGTTGATGAGTATAGCGTTTTTGCATATTCATTAGCTCACTTGCATGATCGTACACGTGACCCCTGGGGCCAATAATCTGGTACATGATTCGTCTCGACCTTATCCGCCCAAAAACTTTTGCACCGACATCACCTATCCAAGTGTTATCGATTTTGAAATTAGCATTTTCTCATATTAAATAGATATGCCGCCATTATTTTGAATTTACCAAGACACTATCAGTGATTTGAAAATATTGAATTGGCAGGAATGGAAAGCTTAAAGTGAAGGAATGTACAGTCTGTACAATTCTCATAAGTTACCTTTTCAGCTGTAGAATACAGAAAAGGAAGAGGATAACGGCCAGCAGTGTTCCAAGATACGATTTCCATTCAATTACATGTTGTAGTACGTGTCGTTCGCGACAGTAATGACTAAAATCTCTGATTATGTCCTTAATAGGGTTGCTTTTGGTCGTATCATTGCAGGGATGTTAGGATACCTTGTACTTGTTGCATACCATGCAAAAATCTGATATTTGATGATTGTTTCGATTTGCTGATTTAGCAAGAACACGATAGGTCTGTTAATGAATTCCGATAGTAATTCTGTGTACAAGCTGTATACACGGACCAAAGACGATGCTCAGGCAGAATTTTCAGCAGTAGCGCACCTTAACTGTAGGAAGAAGTAGGCTCCAAAAGATTTTTAGTTTTTGACCTCTAGTGACACTACGAGAGGTCTAAAGGTCAAAATATGTACACCCCTGATTGTAGCTTGGGGGCAGTGGTTCTTCTGACCGATTTTGGTCAATATCGGCCCAAGCCGTTTTGGCAGAAGAAGGCAGAAGGCGGCGAAAAAGCGATGGTCAGAAGAAGGACTAGACTGTGCTCGAAACGAGCACAACGGAATGTTAGCTTGGTGACCTTTGACCATATCTGTGTTCCAAACATGATCCAACCTTTGCACCTTAAAATGGGTGTGGGGCGGATAGAATTTTCAAAAGTTTCATAATTATACCCAGGGATGACCACTAACCCCCAGCTCCATTATTTGAACTTGATCAGTTTTGTTGGCCAAAAGAAATTTCTCGTATGTTTGTATATTTGACACGTGGATGACCTCTTGACCCCAAATGGCGCTCCAATATGGTTGCAACATCAAAAGAAACTTTCCCGAAATTTGAACATTATTGTCCTGTGGTAATCATGACCACCTGGTAACAATCTGTGAACACCCAATTATGTGACCCCAACCACCAGGGGATCTTGTGAATCGTGTTTGAAAACTTCAATCACATGATAATAACTTAATTTATTGAAAAGAAGAATTTTCAAGAATACCCCTTTAATCAGCAATTGTAGTATTTGGGCCAAATCTGTGAGAGAAGAAAGAAGAAAAAATAGTCGTAGTTGTTTCGACGGGGAGGGAACTGCCCCTTTATTGTTAATTGTGGCATTTGCTCCAAATCTGTGAACAGCTCATATAAGCCCCCCTTACCAGGGGATCCTAAGAAAATCTCCTGATGATGCCTTACTTTGCAGAAGGAGAATTCATAGTTTTTCAAGGAATACCCCTTTAATTGGTAATTGGTGGCATTTGGGCCCCAAAACTGTGACACCCCATTGGATGAAGCCCCTACCAGGATATCCTGTGAGCGAATTTGTGTTGTTAGCCTTTAATTTTGCACGAGAATGATAGCCTTTACTTTGCGAGGAGAATGATTCATAGATTTCAAGGAAATGCCCATTGTAATTGCCAATTGTGACATTTGGGCCAAATCTGTGAACACCCCATTGGATGAACCCCTACACAGGGATCCTGTGAGCAAATCTAGTGATAGCTTTAATTTGAGAGAAGGATTCATAGATTTTCAGGAATGCCCCTTAATTGTTATTTGTGGCATTTGATTCTAATCTGTGAACACCCCAATGCAGCCCTCTTACAGGGGATCCTGTGAACGAATATTGTGATGATATAAACCTTTACTTTGCAGGAGAAGGAATTCATAGATTTTCAAGTGAATGCACCTTTCCATTTGATAATTGTAGCAATTGGGCCTAATCTGTGAACACCCCGTATGCAGATGTAACGGTGGATCTGAGAGCGAATATGTAATGTCGTCTTTGATTTGTATGAGAAGAAGGAATTAATCCATTTTCAGAGAAGGCCCCTTTAATTGGCCTACATGCCCATTGATCCAACAAAGGTGAACACCCAATATGCGGCATGGGTCAGTGGTTCTTCTGAACAAATTGGGTGAAATCGGCCCATGCGTTTAGCACAATAGCACTGGTAGCATTAAGGATTCGGCCGGGCCTCCTATTTCACTCAAGGACCCCATTGTTCAGAAAATATAGCAAATTTGTCCACCCACAAAAACCCTATTTTATGGTCAATTTGCTATCACCCAAAGACCACTATGTTTTGCTGGCACTAGCTGTCACTGATTTCCCCTGAGTTTGAAAGTGCCAGCCTTACACCTGGTTCCACTTTCAGAAAATCTTAGGAGTGCATCCCTCGGAAAAGGAGAGTTTGCCAGAAAGAAGAAGACTAGTAACCAACAAGATGTTACTGGCTATTTACAGTAACATAAGAAGGAGAAGACTAAACAGCATAAGCAGAATTACTTGCCCCGTTTTCACGGGCATAGTTAATTATATCTTTAACATGTTGGTCATTAATTGGGACAACATGTTAAGACATAATGTGGATATGCTAGACAGAATAGGACCACAGTAGCGATGGCGGCGCACTCACTCACAAGCCGGATAACTCACATAGCGTCGCACCCCGCGACGCCATCTTGGATATAGCACACACGGTTTAGAAAGTGATGATAGACGTTGCCAGACGAGACAAAAATGTGTCCTCCATATGGGGAAACCCAATCTTCGCTGTCTTTTGCATGGCGTGCTTGTCTACGGTGTACAAGATGGCATCCGATGGCGAGTATGATAGCGTAAATTAGCGTTAGTTTTTGTGATATTACAGGTAACCCGCTATGTTTATATGTATTTTTTCGCATGATTTAAGAACCTTTGGAACAAAAATGTAAAACCTTTTCAAATTATGCGAAGGCAGTAGGCCCATTCCATGTCAACATCGCAGATGGCACCGCCAGCAAAATCGTGGATTTTTTTCACTTTACGTGTGGTGGTAGAACATTGGATGAAGTTATGAAAATCCTGAAATTTTGAGTGTCATAGTACATTTGTTTTTCTCCCCCCCCTCCCGCTAGATCGATTTGGAAATTTAGGGGGGTCAGCATCAAAAGTGCTGCCCCGATGTGAAAGGACAATGTGCAGGTCACAGCGTAGTAATGGAGCACCCGACAACTTTGAAAAATCACTATCTATGGGTATTATTGGTGTTAATTCAAACCTCGGATCAAAAAGTTCATAGCTGTGTTTCCTTTCCTTTGGAGTTTAATGAGGTTTAAATATGCAAATCTCTAATTCGGGGACCACGGTTCGGGAGGTCTAACTCTCAACAGTAAGATTTTTTTATTGTCCATCTTTAGGTCAATCAAAGTCACATTAGTCGAACTTTCATCCATACAATTAAATGAGCATAGTTGAAAGTATAGGAGGTACAGCCCATTGAAAAGGTAAATAGACTTTTTTTGCCCGGGGGGCACTTGTAATTCAAGGTGCTATGATTCGTGAACAAGAACCCCATAAAAAGGGTGTCTTTTTTTTTTTCCAACCGGCTATGTCCGCGCAGTGACATCGTTTAGGGTGTCAAAAACAGAGCAAAATTGGAAAAAGGGGTAATGTTGTTTTCTTAACCCTGAAATTGGTATGTATATCCTCAATTAAGCAGGATCAAATCATCCAAAATATTGTAATCGGAACTTGGGAAGTAAAAGCAAAGCAAATAATAAAGGGTATATTTACGATTCAATGCCTGCGTACTTGTTGTGTGTATCATACACAGATCAGAATACTTGTTAGGTATGTTTTAGCTGTTTTTTTAGTCGTGAAAATACGTGTTTAGGGTGGCATTTTTGAACGTCCATGTTTCACGCCTCCAACCAAATAAAAATACCCCTTTGATAACCCAAGTGGCCCCCGGCTTATCTGACCCATTTGACCTCCCGAAAACAAATGTTGACATTATTCGAACAAACCCCTGCTACACTTTCAGATGTTTGAAGTATCATCATTAAACAACTTTCCTTGAAAGACTATCTTGGTGGTTTTCAATTTGTTCACAGAAAATAAACACTCAAAGTTTCCACACAAGGTAAGCTGTGACCCAGAGGACATTGTACATGCACAGGTATATCCCCATATACTTCTATGGGGTAGCAGCAAAAGTGTTTTGTGCCTAAAAAACCATGAAGACATCGAGACACCAGGCTGGTTCTTTCAATGGGCTGTAACTCACTTAATTACTTACCACCTAATGTACTTTATTATTGTACTAGTAGAAAGCCCTGCTGTGTGACCAGATTAACAAAAAATGGACAATAAAAATCTGTTGCTAATGGAGTTCTGACCCCCAACTTGGTCCCCAGATGAAAGATACTGCATTTCCCAAACAACGTTAAAAGTGAAAAGGAGCTATCATGTTTTTGATGCCAGATTATTTTGAATCAAACACCAAAATATGCGATAAATCGTTGTTTTAAAGTTGTGGAGGGGTTTTCATTACAAGTTTATGGCTATCTCAAAATTGTCTTTCCGCATCATACAGCATTTTGGGTGGTGACCCCCCTAAAATTCTGAACGCTCCTGGCGAGAAAACAAAAAATGGTACGCATCTCAAATTCAGGATGTTCATTTCTCATCAATATCATCACCACAACCAAAAGAGAAAAAAGCCATTACATTGGCGCGGTGCAATCTCGAGATGTTTGACGGGAATAACAGTATGAATACTAGTTCCGGAAAGTAGTATGTGACAACTTAACGGTTCAAATTGCAGCCATTGCTGCAATTTGAACCGTGGGAAGATTCAACAGCACACGATGCTTTGGCTGCTATCTATAAATTGTAACAGAGGCATAGTAACAGACATTTTTTACTTTTTGTTTTTGTTTGTGACTTATACGGGGTAGGGTATGTGAAGTCGGGGTAGTGAGTGGGGGTGAGGGTGGGTTGGTGCTGCTTTTCTGGAAGGGGGGGGATGGGGTGATCATGCCTGATCATGGGAAGTTGTCCTGTAAGCTTATGGGATGGATGATGGAAGCTCGGGTAAAGGGCGTTCACTTGCTTCTTTATTTAGGCCTTATTTATGCCGCTAATAAAAAAATTAAATTATTTTATCATACGACTGAAAATTTAAATTCGTAGCACAAAAATAAAGAACCACACAAATTAAATACCACAAAAATGATAGCGATGTTTTAAAAAATTACAACTAAAACCATAAATGCTATTCAGAATGTTTGAATTACCCCTTTAAAATAATGCAACTAAATAAAACAAGCTTAAATATTTGTTATATTAAATATTTGTATTTAATTTTTAAAATAATACAAAAGATAAATATGCAAAAATATTTATGCAAAATATGCATATACGAAAATAGCGCAGCGCGTAAATATTTTGTGCATCAATTTAGCATGAAATATTATTGCACAAATATTTAATAAAGGTAATGTAATAAAGAAAATCATTTAATTTCAATAAGTACATGGAAACTAGTTAAGAAACTGCATTCTGGGACAAACTAGAAGTGCATTGGGGGATTATGGTATCTTTTCCTTGCTTATTCTTGCACACATCCTTATTTGCGAATTTGTACGTTTTTATCCAACCTTGAAATCGTCATAACTCAAAACCGAGTAACGTATTGACTTCATTTAAACTGTATTCTTTTGTTCAGTTCTTTCAAATGAGCCTACTTCCAATTCATTCTGAATAACTTCAGTTTTATCACCTAAAGACTAGTTGGTAAGAAAGAATAATTACTAATTTGTAATAGTAGGAGAGGTTGCTTACTTAACTAGGACTAGAAATAACAAAATTATTGTGAAAAATGTGTCCTTAAACTGACTTCTTTTTAACACAGGATGATCTCCAAAACTTGTGACCACCAGCTGGCAACTGCACTGAACTATTAGGCTCACTGAAAACTGGCTGTGTGTTTTGCCCAGTGTTGCCAACAAAAATTTCGCCTACCCGCGGCAAAGGGCCGCGCCAAGGCGCGGCAAATGGGCAAAAAGTAGCCCAATTTTTCACTTGTCGCTTAGCGCATGTGAGGGCGCTATTTTTACGAAAAAAATGCCATTTTAGTCTGATTTTTAACTATTTTTTATTTATTTATTTTATATTCATTATTTATTTATTTATTTATAAAGAATCTATTTTGTTTGTTTTCCTTCTTTTTCTTCATTTTTAAATTTTTTTTTCTCTCTTCTTTATTTCTTTATTAACACACACTTTGCCAAAGTGGTCCTAAAAAGACTGTTTATGTGGTCCTGAGAAGAACCGTTGATGTACAGCTGACAGCCACAAATGACTCATGAAGAAGAATTGCAAAGACTCACAAA
>JAMKCH010079288.1:0-71710 GCA_023653785.1 Ophioderma brevispina | reverse complement strand
TAACGGTAAAGACAGAGAAAGGGGAGATAGGTAGTACAAATGGGAACTGGAGATAGACTGTAGGCGGATAGAAGTATGAGTTAAGAGCACTGGTAAGTAGGGATTATAGGTAGGAAAGGGGTTAAAGGTTGAAGGGGTAGTAAGAGTAAAGGCAGGAGAAATGAGAGATAGTGGTAGTACATGGGAACAATTATACCAACAAAAACTATATAGTCATGATCATCAGTACTCTCCTGGAATAGAGCTAAGAGTACATGAAGTAGAGCTAAGAGTAACTGAAGTAGACTAAGAGTTACACATGAAGTAAGACTCTGGACGGTGTAGGGTATACGCTTTTAACATCTGTATCACACATTACTATTAAAAAACAATATACAAACAAGACGATCTAGTACAGATCATCAGGACTACCATGAGGAGTAGAGTCTAAGAGTACTCATGAAGTAGGAGCTAGAGTACACATGAAGTAGAGCTAAGAGTACACTGAAGGAGAGCTAAGAGTACAATGTGTAAGAATAGGGCGTTGTTAGGGCATCACACTTTTAACATCTTGTACCACACTATCAAAAACAAACAAAAAATGCCACAAACCTACCAAACATTCATCAAGTGATTGTGCATGTAAATGTCCTCAATGCATTATTTGTGCATAGGAAATTGAATAAAATACTGTCCATACACTTAATTGACTAATAAGGACTAAAAACGACTTATGGTCAAAAAAAGATATTGAACTTTTTCATGGGAGTCCAATCTTGCTTAATAATGAATTTTGTGTGGAACGGGAGTAAAATCTTTGAAAAGTGAATGATATAAGTTCATGCCCACCTTACAATTATCGACCACACCTTTAAAATTCTTGACCATCAGACCAGGGAAATGTAATATGGCTCTTCCAGCCTTGTTTCTAAATGTAAATCACTTCAATATATTAATGTGAAACATTCTACAGTCAGATATGAGTGGGGATATAATTCATCTTCGGTTAGATGCATCAGATACGGAGCTTGTGGCCTTCTAGACTTCAATACACCCCATACTTGTTATAACGTAATACAAAGCAATCTCTTACAAAATACATCACGTGGCTATTCAAATAATAGCACACATTGCATCATTACATAGTTGTGTAAGAGACTAATTGCTAATTCACAAAGGAGATTTTCTGTGCAGAAACAAGAAAGATGCCTAAACCATGGTATTTAGAAGATACCTACAATCTTAGAAAAATAAATAGTTAAAAAAAAAAAAAAAAAACCTTTTTTGGAAAAAAGTTTCCCCTGTCTCCCTCCAACCAATTGTTGAATGAGGTATCATTATCAGCTGTCTTCACTTCCGCCCAAACATGATGTGACGGATAAGTTGGAGTGGAAGGTTGGGGCTTTTCAATGAGTATAACAAGGGTTTGAAGTTCTTAAATCGGGCCCGGGGTTAATCAAAGTAGCAGATGTGTTGCGGTGAATGTTCCAACTCCTTTTTTTCCATGATTGAGGCTGGTATATCTCCAGGAGTATAACTTTAGACCTGGTCTTGAACCAGAATTAGGTCCATTCATACGTCACTGCATTGCAGTCTACCAAAATCCTTACTGCAATGCTTGCAGTATTGCCCTCATTCACTGCAAGGCAGTACAGCAAAGACTGCACTATGATGACCGTGCATTGCAAAGCATACCAATGCGGTGAGAGCAGTGCAAACAAATGTCCTTGGCAACCGAAGTTTCACCTCGTCTACATGCCATTGATTCATCAGCTCTTATGGTGCCGCGATATATTGACTTTTTCCTCTCCCCATATGGAATCTGTTTATTTCATGGGAATTGCCCTTGACCGTTAATATGCGTGGTATTTGTGTATGCAGTACTTTCTGAAAACAAAACCAGTATAAACTTGAAAATAAACTTTTACATATGCAACTAAGCTGAGATAATACACAAAAAACAATATATCATCAAAATATTACCAGAAAGATGTCATTTCTGCGATATACACATACCACATCATCAAAAATATTACCAGCAAGACAGTATTTCTGAGAGATACACAAAAACATATCATAAAAAATATACCAGCAAGACAGTAATTTCTGAGTATACACATACAACATATCAAAAATTTACCAGCAAGAGAGTCATGTTCTGAGATTACTACATACAACATATCATCAAAATATACAGCCAAGATAGTCAGTTTCTGAGATATACACCATACCACATATCATAAAAATATTACCAGAAGGTGTCATATGAGATATACATACGCGTTCGGCCTGACCGGTGATCGATCGACTTTACGATCAATCGCTATATGTAGACTTAAAACCAGCCACCAAATTCATTATAATACTTCGCAAAACTATGAACAATATCGCTGATGTGCTTCCTCAAATTAACAGCACACATTCGTCCAATAAAACTGATAAAGGCAAACTACGTAAGGAGTATATCGCCATGTTGAATTTCCTTACTCAGTCAGTTCAATTTCATGACGGCAAACTCACATTCTGTGCCGGAAACAAACCAAGGTGACAAGTCAATAATTTAAAAAGATGGCCCTGTACCTCAGCATTTACAAGTTCAACTACAAAACCATCTTGCCGTAAATTGCATCAAAAAAGAAGTATTTGTGAGAGCAGCATCCTTTCTTGGAAAAACTTTTACTCGTAAACTAAGGCGCTATGGCGCATGCGCCGTCTAGTATCAGAAAACGGCGCAATAGTCTCAAAAACGGCCCATGATCGCAAAAGTCGATCGATCACGGGCGGTGAAAAAAGGCCTTAATATGAACAAAGAATTTTTACCAGCACGGATAATATTTTAACCAACTATAAAGGATGATGATGTTTGGGACATACAGCATAAGCAAGGAAATAATTTGCAGCTTTAAACATATTTAATTATACCAATATGAATCAGGTGTTTGATTTCATAATTACAACAGGTTTGAATTAACTCTCTCACACTTGTCACGCCACCACTCCATTTATCTTTTCTTGAAGCATAATAAATATATAATATGTACAAATTATTACATTATACACAATCTTTGGTAATAGTTTTCTCGAAGGAAAATTTCCTCTTCAATTAAAAAAATATAAATCTAACTTATAACAAGTAATTGTACTGGCAAAAACATAAAAGTGCTGACCACATGGTGTTGAAATTCACACGTTCAAAGTCCAGCGTTATGCAGGAAGTAGTACCAACTCACTGCACAGTCTTAACCTGTTATGTTAGACCGGGGTCACACAAAGATTTTTTTAGAGTTTACTACAATAGTCCTACAATAAAGGCTGCGTGTAACCGCAACTTCAGGAAGACATGTAGTCGTTGGACCATAGTACTGTGTAATAACGTAACAATGTAATTTCCGTCTTGGGCGCCTTTTTTACCATGGTCCGTCGTAATTTACTGTGCAAATTCGCTGTGTGACCGCATTTCGTAGTTTACCACCATGTCATGGCCGAATGATTGAAATTTGTTAAACAATGACCTCGTAATTTCCGATGTGGCGTGTGTCCAGAAATGTGTAGGACACAACTACCATAATCTCACTAGGAGTGACTCATTGGATCTTCGTCGGCCATGATATGTATATACAGGGTATGAAATCGTCCGTGACGACAGGCGTAGTACTACTAGAGATTCACATATCATGAGTGCACCTTAATACATTATTTTTCTGTTCAACATACCTTTTTTTGTCCCCCCTTGCTGCGTCGGTCTGAACCATTGCTTCCCCTTTTTTCGGTCTCTAGACCTTCCTTTTTTTTCACCCCTTTCCCCATTAGACACGTGGAAAATGGTTGTCATATGAGCAAACGATCGCCCACTTACCTAAATTTGTTAACACCCAAGGTGGAGAGCCAGGCAGTGACCCGCTCCCTCGAGAGCAGTGAGGATCTTTTAAGGATAAAAGGGCTATGTAACACGCTTAAGCGCACTGGCACTTTTCAAAAAATATGAATTTACAATTTGATATCAACATGATTATTTAGACTAGGCATTTGGAAGATACGGAGCATTATTATATTTTACACATAATAAATAACATACCCCAAAACAGATAGGGACATGTATGAGGATAAAGACATCCAGGTAATGTGTAGGCCAACTTTTAAGTTTTCCATAACTTTAATCAACAAATGTGTAATAACATGAATATTTTGACTCGTACACACGAATAGTTAAAACCACAAAGGTTATAGACCGCATCAACAGTGTGCATAGGTGGGAAACATGCATACGAGCATGTTCTTGTTTTAACCGCCATTTTCGTCGTCTGCTGAATTTAACGTTACGACGGCCGAGGTTAAATTATAAAATCGTTTGTTTTACACATAAGGAAGCTGATTTGGTTTAAATATTTCGGGTGAGGGCTTTTGTATATAAAAGCCTTAACACATTGCAAAAATATCGATTTTGAAAAATCTTGAGGCGTACTATTTTTCAAATGTGCCAGTGTCTCTTTAAGGGGGGCCCCTGGAGTGTCGCAAAGCAACGCAATATCGCACTTTAGTGTAACTAAAGTGTGTCCAAGGGGGGGGGCCTGAGAGCAAAATTTTAGGGGGCCCTGTCAGCAGTGCTGACACTGAGGTGAGAGCCAGCAGTGTGTGATGGTCCAAGGATACATCATATGCCATCACTGTTGATTAATTTGAGTTATTGAAATTAAAGGTCACATTAGGGGATTTTAAATTTTCAAACATACTTGAATCCAAGTTGTTAAAATATATCAAGATCTCCGGTTACGTAAAACAAACATATTTTTTGGCGTCGCATCATTAATGGGAAAGAAGTCAGTCAAAATTATTTTTTGCAGATGAAAATGAAGGTGTATTAATGGTACCAAATCTCAGGTTTGCTGTTGTGAAAGGTAAGGTGAAACATCTTTGGTGCAAGTGGTCAAATTTTCAATAGTTTTAATTTGATTCATTTTGGCAAAACAAAAAATAAAAATTAGAGGTGTTGCTATATATGCAAGAATCCATTAGTGAAATATTCAATGTATTTAAAATGGTCAAGGGTTACAAAAATCTATATAAACAATGGGGTTTGTACTGGGAACACATATTCTACCATAAGATAACATCTTATGAAATTAAGGCACTCAGTGATTTGCTAAATCGAAAATCGAAAAAAAAAAATCATAAAAACAGATTTTTGAATGTCTTTAACAAGTACAGGGTACCCTAAACATAATCCTCCATATGATAAGGCCAGAAAGCAGCAACCTCATAAGGACAAAATCGGATATATTAGTCATTGTTGTCCGTACGGACACTTACTACAACACGTAAATGACACTCGGAGGTCATAATCTTCCAACATGCCATTTCTTAATTTTCTGTCAATTCTTCAGTTGAAAAAAGGAGTATGAGAATTATACAGACTATCCTTCACTTTAAAGTTAATATTCTGCAATTTCCAATAGTTTGACTCTTTCGAATGAATCACTGATAGTGCTTAATACTTTTCCGAATTCTTGTGTACCGATAAAGAACAGACTATTTTTGTTCACGATGAAGTATTTTGAACATTTTTCTTTGAAGATTTTGGCTGATGTAGTGTGATCAAACATGGAGAACTCGTATTTTATATCGATGCGTACAATATGTCACCGCCGAATATCGCGATCACTAAGTGACAACTTAAAACTGCAGCCAGTACACCTTAATTATGGCCATCACTAGCTCGCCCCAAATAAGAACTTGAAAAAAAAATGGTTACTCAGTAGAAAAATGACTCAAGAAATCTGAAAATTCTCATGCAAAATCCCTGACAAATTCACAAATTTAGGTAAAATATGATTAATTACTCAATTTGGCAACACTATTTTTGAAAAAATTCATGTGACCATTTTTAAAATTTGGGAACCCATGCGGGGTCTGGAAAGCGGCGAAAAACATGAAATGGCGGAATAAAAATAAATGATTAAAAAACTAAAAAATTTGCCCAAAATCTAATCAGGTTGAGAACTCCTCAGCCCGCTCCCTTCCACCGAGGTACATCATTATACGCATTACAGAACTCCAAAACTGTAAAAAGCCTTGCGGGAAAAAATTTCATAAATTATGCAATTAGCTACTTAATTAGCATATGTTACACCCAAAATCTAATCAGGTTGAGAACTCATCCACCTGTTCTTTCAACCAAGTTAAATCATCGTAGCCCTTACGGAACTCCAGCTAAATGGTACAACAATGTTGACATTTTCTGTGCAAAGATTGACCTTTTCCATGACCTTTTTCCCCTACCCCCTTAACAGAACAGGGGAGTGACCCTGAGGAAAATGACTATATGGTGAGTAGGGGGTATCCCTCCTACAATATACCAAAGTTTGGATACTCTAGCTCATCCAGAAAAAAAAAATAGCCCAAATGTTCCAGTGGTTTAACCTTTTTATCACGGAACATACGGACGTACAGACATACGGACGGACATACGGACGGAGCCCATTTATAGTCCCCCTCCCGAACTTCGTTCGGCGGGGACATAATTACACAATGTGTAATTAAGATGATATAATTACAGTTTTAAAAAAACCATGAAATTAAATTTTCAAAATTAATGGAATATTTGAAAATTTATCCCACAATTTGATCCTTCTGACCTATAGAGGGTCCTGGCACCAACAGATCTTCTACAACCTACCAACATATTAAAGGAGCATTACCCAATCCTCAGCCTCCGTCGACCCCACCACTCACCCAATCAGTGAAGCAGCCAGACGTTGTCCCAATATCTGGCTGGATTCATATTTGAGAACCACAGTGTTTTGGACACGATAAGAGAAGAACTCCATCAATCCTGAGTTTTGTTATCATGTAAGCCCTTGGAGTTTCTCATTTCATCTAAAAATATTTAGTGATCTCGATCCCATTATGTTGCTATGAGCATCATATGGTTAGTGTATAGGGTACCAGAAATGTTTCTATAGTAATCTACAGGCTGTTGTAATACACACAACTTACTGCTCACATTAACTGTTTCGATACCGTATTTGATATGAGCATTAATATGTTGGTTTATGGTTACTGTAATGGTTTCTATATATTACATGTGTTGTATAACACAATACTCCTCACATTAAAATGGTATACCGTATTTGATATGAGCATTAATATGGTTTGTTTATGGTTACCTGAAAGTGGTCTCATAGTAATCTACAGGCTGTTGTCATACACACAAATTTACTGCTCAAATTAAGATGGTAACCGTATTTTGCTGGTATGAGCCTTAATATGTTTTGTTTATGGTTACCTGTAAATGTTTCTATAGTAACTACAGGGCTGTTTTCATTACACACAAAATTACTCCTCACATTAAAATGGTATACCGTATTATTTTGCTATGAGCATTAATATGGGGTGTATGGTTACCGAAAAAGGGTTCTATAGTGGTAATCTACGGCTGGTTGTCATAACACACAATTAATGCTCACATTAAAGACTGGTTATACCGTAAAATTTTTTTTTGTTTTTGCTATGAGCATTTAATTATGGTTTGATTTATGGTTACCTGTAAATGTTTCTATAGTAATATAAAGGGCTGTTTGTATACACACAATTACTGCTAAAATTAAATATGGTTTGTTTATGGTTACCTGTAAATGTTTCTATAGTAATCTACAGGCAGTGTCATACACACAATTACTGCTCACATTAAATGGTATATACCGTATTTTGCATGAGATAATATGGTTTGGTTATGGTTACATGTAAATGTGTATATAGTACTCTACGCTGTTGTAATACACAATTACTCCTCACATTAAAATGTATATCGGATTCCAATGAAATTTGAATTTAGGTTGTTGGCGATTGCTTTTCCTTAATGAAACAAAGAAACATTTTTACATTGTAATAGCCAATTTTTCCTTACCAACCAAACAATCTTTTATTGTATAAAAATAAATTGCAGTCCTCGGACCGCTAGTGTCACCTGCTATCGCCGGTTTGGAATGATAGGTATCATAGACCTTAAACTTTATATGTCCTTTGACCTAATAAGCAAAATGAGGTTTCCAATAATATCCATAAACCAAGTTTGGTTCCAATTCACCTTCATTCAGCTCAATTTTACATTTTTTTTTTTTTTTTTAAATGTACTTAAATGTATTTGAAATGTATTACCTTTGACCTCATCAATAAATGAGTGATCCATGTTGCACCATGACCCAATTTGCTTTAAATCCATTAAAGTACCTGGGGAATTACACAAATTTAACCCTTTGTTCACAACAGACAAATGGACAATGTGATGCCTATGTATCTTAGGGCAGGCAACACAAAATAGAGATATGATTTGAAGGTTGAACCAATGATATATGGCTTCAAAAGCAACCTTCATAATCTGCTACACGTAGCCATCTGGCACACTGGTTTGAAGCCTCTTTTTGTAATGTATATCACCTTTTACACAAATTGTGGAAAAAATATTGTCCACAAAATGAATAACACCTGTATCAACGAAAGTTTATGTAGTCCTTGGAATAGCGAAAATTTTTGAATTTAAAGTAGCAACAAATCAGTTCTTTTTAACTTGACAGTTAAGGGGTTCCACTATAGTCCATTTCTCTAACCAACCTCCTTGCAGTGATGTCATAATCTTGGGACGCAAGCTTTTATGCACGCAGCTAGATATGCCGTCTTTGTGCGCGCGTGTAAAAAAGGAAAAACGCGCATCGATGTGAAGCCAGTACCGCACGGTTTACTGTTGCTACCATCAAATCTTTCGTGCGACGCACTGCACGGCGTAGGAAATGGACTATAGAGTTTTTTGAGACAATATAATCACCAGTGTGACATATTGCAAACTTCTACTGGAAAAAAAATTGAAATTGACCAATTAAATAGAAGTAACAACCCCTTTTCTTAACAACCTTTCTGGCACTTAAAGTTGGTGTCTCCAATAAGATTTAGGCCATATACAAGCACCTACTTGATGCATCAAATCCACATACCTAAAAAATCATTAGCAGGTTTGGATATTCTGTAATTTTGCACTAAAATTGAAAGGTAGCTTCTGTATTTTTGTTACGTTACCCCTTTAAACTTCAATTCACCAAAGGATATGATGTCCTGCTTACCATTGCTAGGCAATGACAGCCACTTTTATTCTTGATGTTGAGTAGAGTGGAATTCACTTGGCGTAAGCCACTTTGTTTCCATGGGCAAAGGGGGGGTGCACAATATTTAGCAGGGGGGAAAGCATATATGAAAATTTGTTAGTATAAGCGATGGCCTATGTAAATCACTAATTTTTCAGGGGCACGAGTTTCCCCACAAGGGGGGCAGCTGCCCCCTGCCCCCCTGGCTACGCCATTGGTGGGATTAAGGATGAATGAAAATCACTGAACCAGTATACATCAATTGCACTAAGTTATATAATCCTGATCAGCTTTATTTGGTGGTAACAATTTACTAGCATCAATAGTCAGGGAAAAATGGGATAAACATTTTAGCAATACAGCCTATGTAACAGTTCAAGTTTTAGAATGGTATTTTTTTTCTTTCTATTAATATGTAAGTTTACTTTGCATAAATCCCTACATCTTTGTAGACTAGGCCCACAATATTATAACATCCCATATTCTTGTGTTTTTTTTTTACATGCAGTCCCCTTTTCTCCCATTCAGGGACAACTACTACTTGACATCATCCCCTACTTTTTAATAAATTTTTGACTTAACTACTTATAGAATAAAGCACAGCACGTACAGAGTATAGATGTAAGGCCTCTCCATATTCTTGTTGTTTGTTTTGACATGCATCACGCTTTTTCTCCCATTTCAGACAATTTACTACTACTTGAATCATCCCCTTAAGAAATTTACAAACTACATTATACCCTACTTTGAGAAATTTTGGCATAATTACATTATACCCTTACATACACCTACTCTGCCAGCATTTCAAAACAAAAATGGGGTAAATTCAGTGAAATCTTGAATTGTGAGGTCATGATAGGCTGAAATACAAACTTGTGCAATTTTTGAAACAAGTAGTTCCCTGAATTGTTTCATATTATTGGGGAAAAAATCTGTAAAATCGGTGACATTTTAAATGGGAATAATGGCATCATCAATGAGATTATGAGAACAGTCTTTCACATAATGTTTAAAAAAGGGGAAATTAAAAAAAAAAAAAAAAAAAAAAAAAAAAAAAAAAGATGATTGAAAAAGGGGTATGGTCAGCATAGCCCATCTCCTTTTTTACTGAGCTCTCCCTTGTTATTTCTATAAAACTTCTAAATACAAAGTAAATTAATTGATGCACTGCACAACATTATCAACCTTCTACAAAACTCACTTATACAGCTCTTAGGGCGCGTCTAAAAAATTTCCCATGCGCGTTTGAAGACCACACGCATGAGTAATAACAAAACAAACGCTCTTACACGATACGCAAATAATAACTTGTCATATAAGTCCACAAATACCAGGCATTCTGTGAGACTTGTGGGAGTTTATTTATTACTTTGTACTTGTAGGTTTACAGGAGTATAGGAACTAATATTTTCACTGAGATCTGCATATAGGTATCATATACTCTAAAGCATTTTACATGCTGATTATCCTTAGTTTCCTTATTTACAAAACTGGAACCACAAAACAGCACTATCACAGTGCTGATCGGTATTCAATAAGTAGCAATAATTACAACGATAATACGAAATCCCACTTTGTTCTTGCTGGGCTTTTTCTTGCACTGACACTGTGTTTATGTCCAGTGAGCATTGGGCATCTCAGTATAACTGCTAATCACACAGTGCATGAATTTATTCACTAGTGCATTGTATTAAGAAAATTCATCCTCTAGTGTGAGGATGATAAATGAATACAGAAGAACACACCTGGCTACTTCATATTATACACATATACATGGTGTCCCAGAATAATTAGTACCCATCGCTACCCAAAATGTTTTATTTTTTTCCATAAATCAATAACAGTAGGTTAAGCGGTTTAAATATCCAACTTCATTCTACTGTAAACCTTTCATAAGAATTTTGAATCGTGAAACTCGGACCACCAAAGATGAAAATACACTCAATTGTGGTAGAGGTGCTGATTTCATCCTTTGGGCTAATTGAACAAAAATGTCTGTGTACTTTTCCCTCTCCTGGCAGCTTTTTTTAAAACAGCTTTTGGTCCCTTTGGGAATTCGTTATTAACACTTAAAACCGTGTGATTGTGGTACCAATAGAGAGCTGTGGTCCTCGCTTTTTCCTTCGATACCAAAATGGGTACTAACATGCCTAGCACACGTCACAATGACGTCAAAACACGCGAGACAGTAAAGCGCAGTGGTTGCCACACAAGCATTAGTCCTATTCTCTTTGCACTTTTCTGCAGATTAAGAGCACTAAAATCCTCTTTATGTATATAAAAGTGCTGTCTTTTTTGCCAATATTTAGAGCCAAAACCAGCTTAAAAATCTGACCAGAGTCCCTAATATTTTGGTGCAAAATTGAATTTTCGCAATTGTTTGTCACTTGTGGTTTTCGGAAATTGACAATATTGCTGCCAATGTCCCTTTATGACGTCACTGTGACCTCATACAAGGTATGCTGTACTTATCTTGGTATAAGGGAAAGAGAAAAAAAAAAAAAAAATGACCAAGCTAGCTTTGGTTCCAAAATCAAAAGTATCAGTGCTTAATAGAGATTTCCAAAGAAGGATATGTGGATGCAAAAAAGGCTTGGTAAGTTGAGGGATAACACACCCATGCATTTTTTTGGGTTTCACGTGTGGGTTGTGGGCCCAAAGGTTGAATCAGCACCTCTAACACATGAGTGTAAGTTCACTTTGGTTAGTCGCTTTTTCACGATTCAAAATTCTTATGAAAGGTTACAGTATAATGAATTTGGACATTAAACCCGCTGTACCTAAGTTTTTATTTCTATGGAAAAAAAATCAACATTTTGGTATCGATGGGGGTACTAATCTTCTGGGACCCCTGTACAATTCACTGAACGGTCTCTTGGGAGAGCATAAGTCATCACCCAGTGCAGTGACTTTTATTCACTAGTGCAGTGTATAAGAAAATACACCCTCTGGTTTTTTGAGGATGATTTATGACCATAACCCAGAACACACATTGCTACTCTTCATATTATCCACATACAATCACTGAACTCTGTCCTGGGGGGATGAAATATAGTGTAATCTCATACTGTAGTCCTTGCATAGTGGAAATTGTGGTCCCTAGCTGTCAGTGCATAGAAATGTATGCAGCAATAGGATCCTTTTCCATCAGTAAGTGTCTACAAAATTTACACATATTTCTTCTTTACTACCTACTGCATCACAGATTTTTTAATTTTTCTTTTGTGTTATTTGGCCCAAATATTTACTTTCTCTGCCTTCTCAGATATACTCCCCCAATAGCAGTAAGGCAATCCCTGACACAGGGACTGCACTGGCTGTCAATGGTGGCTGTGATATAATAGATATTCAAGTTTGGTAAATGATGCATGTGCTTGACCACATCAAGACCAGAGTTTGTAAAACCATTTACCCCTACCCTAAATGACTCTTTAATTTGTAGGAAGCAACCCTTCTTCCAATTCAATGCCCACCTTGGTTGGTGATGTGTGCATAGTCCAAATTCCATTTTCCAATTTGGTGCAATACTGCAAATGCTGTGCAAGAGGCAACAATAGCCATCCCCCCACATTATTGTGTGACAAATCCAGCTCCTGTAGGTTGGATGCCTTGGGAATGGATGCACTCAAGGTTTTAATGTGATTTTCCTGTTTAAAGCCCCCCCCTGTGCCCCCTAAGTAAAGAGTATCTGGAGGTGAGGGATGACGTGACCCCTGTGGTCCTATTGCCTCAGCAACATGACTAAAAAGTTAGTCAATTTTTTCAAGTTTAATTTGTATTGCATCCAACATCATTGCTACCATATCACTTGACTTAATTTCCTTTAAGGTAAGTAATTGAAGATGTCTCAGGTTAGAGTTGTCGAATAAGTGACTCATAAGAACATTAATTTTAGGGGACTGACATTCTGATAGATCTATACTGGTAAGTTTTGACAGTGTTGCTACTCTCTCGGCAAGGTGCTTACTCCCATCATTTGATATTGATTTACTACCTTGTGCATTGAAATGAATTTTAACACACCCTACATCTGGCATACAGGCCAGTGTGTCAGAGATTACATCTAATGAACCATAGGTGTGTTTACCAAACTCAACTTTCTTGGTTGAGGCCAGTGTTGCAAATCCTAATGTAGACTTTACAAAATAGTGAAATAGAGCCAATATCTCTTGATTATTTATGTTCACGACTAAATCTGTTGATATAAAGGATTTTAATGTTTGGATAAGGCTGGGATCATGGGTAATTTGGCTTTCATATAAAAAGTTCAGGATAGGTAAAAAATTGCCTTTCCTATTACCACTAATCTCACCACCACCGCGTTGTCTGATACTGATTGCATGTTTTACAATAGAAATCACCCCTGAGAGGGCAACTAACCCACAACAAAATGTAATCATTTCCATCTTACTCCACAGTACTTCCTCTGTCTTAATTTTACTCAAAATATTATTGAATTGATTAGGATCGTTGTCCATCAAACTAGCCAAATACTTTCCTGCACAAAATTCTTGAAATGATTTGTGAAGGAATGTTACTGCTCTATGCAAATTCAATTTTGACCTCAATCTTTCTCTGGTAAGCAGGCCTGTGTGACAGCCTATCTGAAACAGTGACTTATCAAAATCTTTCTCAGAAAATACAAGCTTTTCTTCTGAAAATATACCTTCTTCGGCGAATAGTCCCTCTAATGCTACTTTACCAAGATTTAATAGCGCTTCATTAAACTCCCCTTTGGGTCTTTCATCCTTCTCATCAAAGTATACTTGCTTTCCATATCTATCACAATATTTCCTCCACAAATACATGTTAATTGATGATACAGCTCAGACTGTGTATTTGACATTGCTGTCATCTTTCCCGACAAAAGGCACATTAACAAACAGACCATCAAAAATTACTGGTACTGTGGGACAAGGACTTTTAGCATTTGAGGACACTCCTAACCTTTCACTCAGGTCATTTTCTAGCTTTACATCACCTATCACCTGAAAAATTTTGAAATATATTTCTCACTCATTTCTAGAGAAAAAATCCCAACACTTTTCACAGACAAATAGCTTGATTGATACTGGCTTAAAAAAATCTTTGTGTGGTCTTGTTATAGAATATGCGGCACTCTCCGGCAATGCTTTGAAATAATATTCTTCCAGGTCACCATTTAAACATAAAGATCATTGGCTGAGTACTCATCAAACCCATCCATAATAAAAGAATTTCATTTGGATGTGTTCCTATGTTATTTTTAAGACATTCTTAGACACCTTTGTATGACTTTCAAAGATTTGGTTGGCATATCGCATCAATCAAACTACAGCCCTTTTCACCTCCCGTAAACTAATTAAAGACCATTTGAATTTTGAGAGTGGAGAGTCACGCTTTGGTTGGCTGTGACGCAGGTGAATTCAAGCTTGGTCAACAGGGTACTTTTTCCACTTCCCTTCCCTCCAAACCTTGTACAAGTAACTTGATGTCCTGGCATATCTTGAGAATGTATTGCAGAGTTTACCAGATCTTCCTTTCTTTCCAGATTTGACACAGCCCAATCTTGAGTTTTTCTGTCCACTAACTCCAGACTGACCTTCTATGTCCAATCATGGTGCCTTGTCTCATCACACCATGGTAACAGCTGGACTCTGCTCATCTCATGTCTGTAGAATGTTTACAAGCTCTTGCCTGCAAGCTCCAGATCAAACTACCTGTGTTCTCTGAAATAGAATAGAGTGATTGGTACAAACATATTAAACTAACTTGTGTATTCAATAGCATGAGACATACTGTATACTCGATTTGCATTGATACGTCGTCCCCCCCCCTGGAGTTTTGGACCTATCTTATAAGTCGGAGAGGGGCTCTACTGGGAAACTGAAGATACACATGCACATGCCACACCGGATTAAGCTTAGCGACCTCCGGTCCATTAACCTCACTCACCTGCCACTAAATACAATTTCTTTCATGAGGAAAGGCACCATAGTGTATTTCAGGCCTTATCATGCTCACAATAACATGTTAACAGAAGTCCCTGCACATCATTGAATTTTTTCACAACCGCCGAATGGTACAGTGTCACTATAATGAATCATAAACTGTCTATTTGAAACTGAGTGTGTTTTTAAAATACCACAAACAAAAATAAATTGTTTTTTTACAAACCTAGACCTATCACATCCTCCCTTTTTTATAGCAAAACAAATTCCTAAAGGCAATTCCCTTTAATTTCTTTACTTTCTCCATGATTTCCCTCCTCAACTTAGGGCTATAGGGTTTCATCAGCAACCTATTTACAAGACCAGGCCACATGGTCCCCTAATATATCCAAGTTTGGGCTACTCTCTAGCTCATCTATAAAAAAAAATATATAACGGCAAAATGTTTTTTGAATCATTTCCCCACTCACCCTGGAGAATGGATTACATGTTTAGTAAGGTCTTGTGCCCTCCTATAATATCTCTATCTAAGTTTGGCTACTCTATTTTCATTTAAACAAAAAAAGATATGGCAAAATGTTGACCTTTTTGGGGGAATGTTGGACCTTTTTTTGACATTTCGCCACCTCCCTGCACACCCAGGGGAGGACCCTGGGGGAATGGATTTACAATATTATAGGGCTTGTGTCCTCCTATAATATACTTAAGTTTGGCTCCTCTAGCTTATCTAGAACAAAAAAGATTGGCAAAATTTGACTTTTTTGTATCCAGACACACACACACACACACCCATGCATCCAACATTGCCATTTTATAAAGCCGGATTTTGGCTACGCAATCGTCCAAAAATAAACATAAAAAATTAGATTTTTGCTTTCTGTAACAAGTAGCGCTATCCTAAACAATACCCTTGCAATAGCCATCGAGAACGTTCATGTGACCGTACATTTGAGTATATATACACAATTGTTTTGCTGAAAATAATAGATTAAGGTGTGTAGAATCAGATTCTTCCTGCGGGTGCCACCTGGGCATCCTTGGGCGTTTGAGAAATCCAAGATGGCATTGCCATAAATGATATTATTCAATTCAACCCTCATCCTATTCAACCCTATATTATCAACTATGGAGTTATAGAGATACTTAGGATCCATGAACAAGTGTATGGCACTGTAACATTAAGTCATACTTCAAATTCAAGATGGAGCCAAATCCACTATTTTAAAATATCCCTATAACACAAATACCTGCGATAAAAATACACATGAAGTAGCTTATGTTATGTTGTTAGACACGGTAATGTATTTCTGATACTTTTAAAAAATTGTAACATGACGTCAATCAATATGGGCAGGCCACAAACTGAACATCTTTAAAAAATACTTGACACAATTTATAAGTATTACAAACAGCCTTCAAATCCCAAATCAATGTGTAATGACATTAGAAATGTACCTTTGAGCCTAACCAATGTACACATACGATTTCAATTTGTTTTAAATGCACCACAATCGAATAAAACTAATATGTGTCCAGTTGTTAAAGGCCGTATCACGTGATTTGCTAAATCAGACAATGGAAAAATTCATCAAAAAATCCTGATTTTTTGAATGTTTGCAGCAAGGATAGGTATCCTAACATACCTACAAGTGGCAGATCAAAAGCAACCCTAATAAGAACAAAATCGGACATGTTAGTTTTAGTCATTTATTACTAACGGACACCTTATACACACATCATTGTATGGAGATTCATCTCTTTGACACTGCTTCTTTTCTTCCTTTTCTCATCAATTTTTCAGTTGGGAAAAATACTTACAGATTCTACAGACTTATCCTCACTTTTTAAGCTATTTTTCTCTTCTGCAAATTTTCAAATATTTTTGGACTCCCTTGGGTAAATCACTGATACGTGTCTTTAAAATACCATAGGAAGTACATT
Organism: Ophioderma brevispina; assembly: GCA_023653785.1. Taxonomy (NCBI): domain Eukaryota; kingdom Metazoa; phylum Echinodermata; class Ophiuroidea; order Amphilepidida; family Ophiodermatidae; genus Ophioderma; species Ophioderma brevispina. The sequence continues at coordinate 54,729 of JAMKCH010079288.1, read as the reverse complement.
TTTTCACTATATTGCACTCAATTTATAATTGACACAATTTATATTTATCGGATTAACTGGTATCACTTGGTTATAGGATCATAGGTAAATTTCTAATTGTTCATTGGCATAAACAAAACAATAATTTATACTTGAAGGTAATAGTTAGACTTTGTGTCAAGTATTTTTGAAGATATTCACATTTTGGCTGCCACATTGAATTGACGTCATGTTTCCACTTAAACGTAATCAAAATACTTTATTTGTCTAACAACATAATCTAAGCACTTCATTTTATTTTTTATCACGGTATTTGCTGTTATAGGCATATTTTAAAATTATTAGATTTGGCTTCCATTTGAATTGAAGTATTACTTAGAGATAACGGCACATTTGAAAAATAGTGTGCCCTCAAGATTTTTCAAAATCAATATTAGTTTTGCTGGTTGTAAATCTTTATATACCCAAAGCTCTCACCTGAAATGATTAGACCACATCCGTGTCCTTATGGGGAAACCACGATTTTGATAATTATGTCGACGCCGACGGCCGACATTAATTTAGCAGACAGACGAAAATGCGTTTAACACAAAAACGCACGCCGTATGCATGTTTCCCATGCAATGCTCCCTGTTGACTGGTCTGTAACCTTTGTGGTTTTAATATCAATAAGTCACGGTCTATATATTCATGGTAATATACAACATTGTTTGATTAAGTAATGGAAAACTTAAAAGTTAGCCTACAATTACCTGAATGTCTTTAACCTCCTCTTATTAACCTCCCTATCTGTTTTTAAGTATGTTATTTTTAGTGTAAATATATCTCTGTTCTTCCAATTGCCTCGACTATCAGTTTGAGACCAAATTGAAGAAAGTTCATATTTGTGAAAATGTGCCAGTGCCGCTTTAATGGTTACAAGTGTCACGCACTTGTTCATTGGGTCCGATGTAATATTTATTAACTCCATAGTTTGATAAATAGGTTGAATAGATAGTCAATCATCTAATTATCATCTACAACACCATCTTGGCGTTCTCAAAATGCCAGGGTGCCAAGGTGGCACCGGCAGATTCTAATTCTACACACCCTTATCATCATGTTCAGGAAAAAATTGTATATATACTCAACTTTATGGTCAGCCCATAACTTAGACCATATCTCTCCGACGATAGTTATACGGCTGAATCAACCTTAGAAGGACAAAATTGGATATTTAAGTCATTACGGTCCATAACGGACAATTTATATACAACAAAGTAATTGAATGGAGGATTCATATAATAATAATAATTTATTTTGAGTCACTATGAAAATATAAATATGAATCAACCATAAATTATATAAGACAAAGTTAACTCAGAGGAAAGAAATTGGGCTTTAATAAGCCCAAGCACTATATGCATTCTTTCCTACATGTATGCAAAAATTACATGTTACCTATCGAAAAAATATTAAGCCAAACCTAATATATTTGATAAAATGACAACTTAGTTTGAAAGAAAATGTTGTCTGCACAAGTACTCTTGAATTTTTGGAACAGAACAGCATTATGAATATCAACTGGTATACTTTCCAAGTGTTTTGGGGTGCCAGACTGAACCTTATGAGGGCGACTACTGGGAGGACGATGACTGCGAGTAAATCTTTTGATCTTCGTCGTGACTGCCAATCATCGTCCACGAGATTGTGTTTTTGATCCACATGACATCAGGCTAATTCTCACAACGTAAGGTTTGGTGTTATAATGGCCTTTATGGTTCAAGTTCAACTCTTCGCAAGTTGTTTAGAAGAAAGAGTGTTTCAAAGATCAATTAAGCTTTAACACACTGGCACACACTGATTGGGATCCCATTCATTGCTGAAGGAAGAGTCTGAAAAAGAACCTGCGGTTTAGCCCCCCCGACTAAATACCATACTGAGTACCTGAAAATAATTGTTAAAAGACGAACCCAAGTCCTTCTGGTCGTACATAAAGAACCTACGTAAGGAACCTCATGTTATTCCGTCTTGAAATGTAGGACAAAGATCATTAGTGACAATAAGGGCAAAGCTCATGAGGCAGTTTACAAGTGGCTTAACCAAAAAAAAATAGGGGATTACCTAGTTTAGGTAAACCCAGAGGGTGGTTTTGGAATCAATGCCGCACCATGCATTGGCAGTGCCTATACTGTACTGTACTCAACACATGTCAGTACTTAGGGACAAAGTGTTAAAAAAAAAGGTTTAGAACCACAGGACATTCTTGATCATGCAAAAAATTCCTTAGTACTAGCAGCACTTTGGGCTAAAATGAGTGGAGAAGTTAGGGTTTTTTATGTGTTAAGAATAAAATAGGATTTTGTGGGATCACAGGACCTTGTTTGAGGTGAAATTTCCCCAAACTGGTTGCATTGGGGGTGACGAATAACACCCCGGAGGTAAACCATACCCCAGCATCCGGATCTCCTCTTTCTACTGAGGGGAGTGGAGGCCCAATTGAAGCGTCTAAATCCCTCTAAGGCACAGGCTAGAGTTTCCCACCATGTTTTCTGTTTAGCATGATTGCCACGCGACCTAACCCAATCTACACAGATTTATTTCAGTCCCTTTATCGATTCTGGGGAAGTGCCAGACCAGTGGAAAGAGGCAAATGTTAACCGCTCTCTTCAAAAATGGCAATCAGGGTAGTTTGCCCTACTTAAACAATAACACCCCTGTCCTCTGCCACTGGTTTTAAAACTGATTTTATAATATTGAATGCTTACCTTCACTTTTAGGTTCCATTTGGCCGAAGTTCTTTCTTCTTTTGCATCCTTATTACCACATTTTCTCCAGTTCTTCTAATAATTTCTCTGGTAGCATTTGCCGTTGTTTTTGCGCCACATTTGAAGAACTTTTCTGCTCTCTGATTAATGTTTGTGTGCTTGTACTAACACTCACTCTGCAATATCTTGATGCCGAAGCCAGTCCAATGACAGCTCTTGTAAGTCTCCAGGCCCAAGTAAGGCTAATTACATCAGTTAATTCGGAGTCAAGAAACCTCAGTTGGACTACCTGAAAAGGGAAAATTGTACAACAATTATAAGAACACAATTGGTAAACTTACGTCTTACGTCTTACGTCCATCGTCGGTAGAGCTCCATTCTAAGCAACATCACCAACTTCGATAGCGCCATAACAAAAAACATGTATATGTTGAGATACACGGGTGGACTGGAAAAAAAAATTAATTGTGCATGGAATTGTTGTAGCATTTAAAGCCACTTTGAGGACTGCAATGTCAATGGCGTTACATATTACTTGGTATTTATTTCAAATTGGGATTGTTGAAGGGAAAAATGTTTCCCCATATCATTAGTTTTCGTATCTAATCTGGCCGAACTTTATAACCATGACCTCTGGTACCCTGTTGACTTGATAGGTAAGATGCTACCTCACTGGATATCCACAAGTCCATGTCTTATTTTATATAGTCAATGTGACTTTCTTTGGCCTCCCGCCCGCCTGGTTTTTAGTGGTTCCCACTCCAATTCTTGCAAGATTCTGGTGACCGTTTCCTTCTTCGCGGCTATATTCCCTCTTGCAGAAAGAACCTTGCTGGCTTGTCGTTGGATCTATTAGCCTATTATTATATAACTGGTTTGGAAGATCCCATGCCGTTGTGCATATTCCAACAAAGGTCTAACAATTTTGTATATCGTTGACATTGACATGCTCATCACATGACCACAGATTTACGTCGAAATCAGTCAAGGACACTTTGGGCTTTAGAGCACACTTCAGAAATATGGTTGCTCCATGTCAGAGTATTATTGAAGCAACTCCAAATACGGATGCGTTCCACTGTGTCCCATTTCCTGTCCCAGAACCTGTAGGTGTGCTTAGTTGGGTTTCTCATTCCAATTGTCATGGTGACGCATTTACTTGGGTTGAATGACATCAACCACTTATCTTCATTTCTCCAACTTTAAAAGATCATCCTGAAGTGTAAAGATGGGCTCTCCTGGGTTACAGGGCTGTAGACTAAACAGTCTCTGCAAACAGTCGGACACTATAAGAGATATCTGCGAACAGGTTGTTAATATAAAAGAGAAACAATTGGTCCAATGACAGTTCCCTGAGGCACTCCAGACAACACCGGGGGTCTTCCTTCGATAACTTCCCCTCACCATAACACGCTGAGTTCGCCCAGTGAGGAAGTCTTGTATCCAATTAGCAATCTGACCTGACATCCCTTAATGGCAGAGTTTTATGCACAGAACGTTTGTGTGGCACTTTATCAAACGCCTTTTGGAAATCTAAAATGGCCATGTCTACCAGCTTGCCCTCATCAGATGTTTTCAATCTCTCCACGGTAAGGATTATTGGGTGTCAGTTGATCTGCGTGGTCTGAAGCCATGCTGATTGTCATTCAGGATCCTTGATGCGATTCTGCAGCGCATGTATGTGACTGGCGCGATATGTTCCAGTGATCTTACAAATGACAACAGTAAGAGAAACGGGTTCTGTAGTTAGAATGCTTCGGACTACTGCCTTTCTTAAAAACAGGGGTGATATTTGGCCTTCTCCACATTTCTTTACTCTCCCTGTATCAATTGATGTCTGGAAGATATCTGTGAGATATGGAGAGATATCCACTGCAGCCAATTTCAAAAACCATGGTGGTATCTCATCAGGGCCATGAGCTTTGGAAGTATCAAGTTCTTTCAGCTGTTTCAAAATGCCGTCATTTGAAATGACAAGTGGTGAAATTTGTGTGTGTACTCATCCCAGGTCTGGTAACTCCCCATGGATCCTCATTTGAATACACTGGCAACTGTTGATTAATATCTCGCCTTTTAACCACTGTCACTAATCATCTCACCATTGTGAAGCAAATCGGCAACTCCACTAATCTTCCTTTCTCTTCCTTTCTCAAGTTCTTAAACTATATTCCAGAAGACACTTTTGGGGTATCCTTGATTGCTGCACCCAGGGTTCTCTGAGATCGGGTAGATTCCCCCTTGTTGTAAACGGAGTTTGCCGTTGGACAAACTTCCTATATTTATGATAAACTGTTATAAAGTAAAATGGCCCAGGATGGGTATCCATATTCAACACAAACTTAACTTTATAATTGGTATGACACCTAGTTATTCATGAACTTCAAGTATTTGTGATCCATGAGTCTTTGGTATCCCTTAGCACAAAAATCATTTTTGTTTATTTATTCAGTGGCGCGAGAATTTGTTAATTAACTAAAATTTCACCTCAATTTTGATGGTGTTATTGATGATAATGATGAGCAAATATTGGTTGTGTATCAGGATGCCCCAAATGGCACTGTATTGTTATGTCTTCTGCTGATGACAGAAAACAAAATTACAAATTCTTCTTCCAGATTAGATCAAATCAGCGGTCCCGGTAATTCATCATCCTGTTTCTAAATTGAAAAAAAAAAGTTGGCGTAAATTAAACCATTGTTTAAAAATTCTTAAAGACTGGAAAAATATCAACAGCCTTGTTGGGGAAAAATGAATGTCTACTGTATTGATATGTTTCACTTTTCGTGTCTGCGGCACCGAAGTACCCGTTAAAAACGTTCAATTTTCTCGCTAGGTTTCTAGAGGTTCAACTATTATTCAAAACAACATAGTAACAGACCCTTTGATGCAAAAACTTCCAAAGCACCCCTTTATTTTCCAGAGATATTTTATTTTAGTTTTCCATTTGCACCTATTCTGTTGGCGGACTGATAATGTTAGTCCTCTCATGGGGCAGGCATCAAGTTTAGATCAATATCTTGTTGGCAGTCCTGATGACATAGACCCTCCCTCGGGTCTACGGTGATGAAAACGCTAAGCGACTGAATTACATAGACTCTTCAACCCTGCCCGTACAATGTAGATTTCAGTAAGCTTCCCCATGCATTGCTTCCAATGGAGGTTTTGTACCAGTACTGATGTGGATCGTTAGTGATGAACATGGCTAAATTGACATTACTTATCACAAACTATCATTTTAAGAGTGTTCATCTCTAACTATCCACATCACAACACTGTACAAAAACTTCCAATGGAAGCAATGAATTGTGGGAAGCTACTGGTACCTTCTCTGCCCTTGGCCCTCCGAATCTGTAGGAAAACGTCTCCAATCTTTCCCCCCCCCCCCCCCGATGTCGGGGGAAGTACTCTCCGTCAAACAACATTGTTCTGGCATCCCGCACTGTCTCTCGACGTCGTAATGTTGTAAATACATTAACCGACCAATCATTGTGACGCTTATTTTTTGCACAGGATTTAAAACGGGCCCTTGGGAACTGACTGGCTGTTGACGACCACCTGCGAGTTGTCGCACGCGCACATTGTGGTTTTGGCTCATGCAGGTGTTTGGCCCAACTCAAGTCCCCCCGATTTAAGTTTTATTTGACTTTATATGATGATGTATTTTATATATTGCCAACTCTATCAATAATAAGAGTCCTGTAGTGTTTTATGTCTTCCTTATTTTACACATCAATCAAATATCTGTAAACCCGTGTCGTGGTGACATATCTGGAAACCTTGTTGTGTACATTTATTGCTCATATTACTATAGGTACAAAATCTTTTTATTTTGATAGTTTTGGTACTAATTGAAGAAGATTTATTAAATGATTAATTCAATTCGCATTTCAATAACCTCGCCTCATGCAGCTTAATGAAGCTTGATGAAGACAATTTAATCATTGCTCGTATCAAAAATCCTCAGCTATCTATACTACTAAATACCATGGGCGTATCCAGAGGGGGGCAGGGGGGGCAGCTGCTGGCCCCCCTGGGGGGAAGCTGCCCCCCCGGAAAAATGAGTGATTACATAGGCCATACTATACTAAACAAATTTTACTATATGCTTTCCCCCCGAAATATGTGTGCCCCCCCTTTGCCCCCCCTGAAAAAAAAAGCTGGCTACGCCACTGCTAAAACATATCTGTCTGTCTTCCGGTAATGCTTCGTTACACTTTTGACATATTATGGCGTATACGGGTTGGGGAGGGGGTGGACACTCACATATGAAAATGGATATGGGTATAAAATTTGGCTACAATTATTTTAGATAAAATAATAAAATTAAAAGAAAAAATTTATAATATAAAAGGGGCCTTTGGGTGAGAGATAGCCATGATTCCCCAAAATAGGGTTTTTCTGAGTGACAAATATGCCAATCTTCCCAAATGGGTCTTTGGGGGAGATTTTTGCAAAATTATCTAAAAATAGAGGTCTCCGGTTGCAAATTGTATTTTTCCCCCAAAACAGGGGTCTTTGGTGACATTGGTTAAAATGTTTACAAATATGGTGACTTTAGGGGAATTAAAAAAAAGGGGTGTTTTGGGTGACCACGATGCTGAAAAAGTGTGTCTAAAACAGCCTTACGCGTCACTTCCAAGGTGAGAGTGCCCGGGGGCTAATGGGTCTAAGCAGAAGGTAGGGGGAGGACAGTCCTACGTTTTTGTTATCAGGGTTTTATAGTGACCCAATAGTTCAAAGGTCATCTAAAGGTCAATTGGCATATCGAACTCTGACCTGGGCACCTGGGAAGGGGGCAATTTCCCCCTGACCTGGTCCGGACGCGACGGCTTTTACCGGGCCTCGAGCGGCTGACCAAGCCAAAATCGCTACACAAGCTATGGGAAAAGGAGGGTTATATGAGATTTAAGAAAATAAGGAGAGAAAGGGGAAAGGAAGTGGCATGGAAATCAAAGAAAATTGGGTTATATGTGGAATTGACCTTACTCATCGTAATATTTTTAGGAAAAGTAAGTAGATAAGTTACTAGCTCACCCATTTGAACATACAATTTGTAATTACCTGTTCACAGGATGACACTTTACGGGTCAGTTGATGGACAATCTAGCTGTAACATTTGAAAATTAGATGAAGTGGGGAAAGATTTCATCAGACAGCTGTATAGCGATGGGAAATAATTCGGTTTTTCTCTGGAGCATGGACCCAACTAGGGCTTTGATAAATGGTGGTCACCTGCTTATGCATTAGTAGGCTAGGCCCTAGTTATTTCAGAATGATCACCCTCCTCAATAGGGAAAATACTAAAACCAACCAACCAACAAACAAACAAAAAAATGAGGAAGAAATCACTAAGGACAATTTCTGATTTCTCAGCTGCCTCCTTCCCTGTCTTTTTTATTTTATTGTTATTGGTTTTATTTTCCATACTGGCACTCTATAGGCCCTCTAGAAACAATTAATTTTGTACCATAATTATTCACAGAATCACAAAGTGAAACCCTGCACTGTACGTTGCAATTCACTGCCACTGTCAAAACTGTCAAAGTGAGCTATTTCATTACTGCAGGTCGCGTTGAAGACCCATAGTCGCGTGCCATTGGATTTTGTATCTGTGGTCCCCGGATTAGCAATTCAAAATGAACCGAGATGTGCACGAGGTAAATACGGTCCACGTTACTTTGTGAATCGATACTGCTGGAGACCGTTTTCCCTACAGCATTCGTACAGTCTCGGCGGGCCACTCCCTACCTATTGTTAATTCCAGGACCCTGTGGCAATTCACTTTTGTGGACATTTTGGTGGCAGGGCTGTCCAGCTATGGGTGGTAAGATGAAAGTCCTTAGTTTTTTAGTTTAGCATGATCTTTTAACCAAGTGCGTGTCTAAACCCAGGACAGAGCCGAGACTGGGGTACATCCTATCTTCTGTGACACAGACTTTCCAAACCACCAACTTTGCATGTAGTGGGGGGGGGGGGCACTGGTTTCCAAAGTTGGATATGATGCGGGAACATGATTCCAAAATGCCCCCTAAACCCATATTTCTAAATTCGAACCCGACTAAAAACATACCCTAACAAGTACTTTCTGTCTATTTTTGCTACGTCACACAAGTATTTTTGTCAGTTTTTTTTGCTACCCTAACAAGTAAGTATGCAAATTTTCCGTTAAATATACCCTTTGTTATCTCGCTTTGCTTTACTGTTGATTTACAGTATTTTTGATGATTTTGATTTGTTGAATTGACTATTACATACCCTACACACATACATCACAATTTCATGGTTCAGAAAACATACCCTTTTTTCCCTATTTTTGCTGTTTTTTGCACCCTAATCAATGTACCTGCGTACATCGGCCGTCTTTGTACAAAATGGACCCTTTTTTAATGTGTTTTCTGTTGCCACAAATCATATCCAACCTTTGAATACAAGTGGCCCCCAGTGCACCACTATAAACTTCAGGCCCATTAGATTCAGATGATACAATACTCAGACATTTTTGAGTACTATTCGGGGACGAAGGCTGCCAGTGTGGATCACCAAATTTCCCCTTTATTTTTGGAAGAGATATTCACATAAATTCACCCCCCCCCAAGTTTTTACACTTGACTGTTTTTTATATATAACACCTAATGAGAATGAAACTTTTCCCTGGAAATGGCCAGCACACACAAGTTAAAAAAAACCCAAAAAAACCAATGTTTCGCCTGCAGGGGGGTAACTGCCAACCTAACGCACAGCAAATTCAAAACGGGCATCAACATCCGGGTGCCTAGTCTTTTTAAAAGATGTAACGGTAGGAGGGCGCTTACACATATCGAACGGCTACACGCAACTGACTAAAGACTAGGCCTGGTCACGAATATTTAATCCAAATGACCGTTATTGGAAATACAAACTATTTTGCAGTCGGGGTTAATCCACTAACCCCGACGGATTTTGAAACAATAATTTTTTCTAATTTATCATGATATTACTAAGATCGTTTGGACAGCAGGTTTTTTTAATGTCAACTGGGACACCGAGACTGCCATATGTAATGCACGTAGCAGTTCCCCGTAAATTACCGTTTGGACTCCCCAAGCCCCAAATCTAGCATATTTGTCCTACCCCCGTTAGGAGCAAGAAGGCGGTGGGGGCTAGCTGGACTGAACCGGCAAACCGCAACTCCATCTTACTAGAATGTACTCATTACCAAATAAACTAACAGTCAACCATAGTTGAGAAGTGATACTTAGATTGAATCAATGTAAAGGGAGTATTGATTGAGTGCGGACAACTGCGTGCGTGCGTGCGCGTGGCCCGCTGCGTGCGTGCGTGCGTGCTTTCGTGAGTGAGTGAGTGCGTGAGTGAGTGAGTGAGTGAGTGAGTGAGAGAGAGAGAGAGAGAGAGAGAGAGAGAGAGAGAGAGAGAGAGAGAGAGAGAGAGAGAGAGAGAGACTATCTCCAAGTTGAATTTGATTTGCAAAAGTTCTGAAAATATTTCAGCAGTTAGCGAACATTAAACATACAGCATATTGCATATCTCCTGAAACTTACTGCCAATTGTGGTAGTGACAGCCCCAGAATTCAATCATTTTGCCCGACATAAATCATATGTCCTCCAAATTTGACTTTCGATGACCCTAAATCGCATTGGGTATGTAATGTTCAGAACCTACCCATTTTGATGACCATAACATTTTACTGATTTTACTGCAGATTATCCCTGATACCTTGAAAGACCTTCAATGGGTTTGGCATAGAATGTTGACTAAACCTATACCCAAGTTTTCAAGATCATACAATTTTTTACTAATTTTGACCTTAGATGACCCAATAACCTTCAAATGATCTTTGAAATTTTTGGCACCGAATATTGACTAAACCCACCAGCTCAAAACCATTTTTACAAAATCGTGACGTCATGACGCCTGATTACAAATCAAAAGTGAGCTTTAAGGTAAAGTATCGGCTGTGGCGTCCTCAACAATTTTTATGGAAAATTGGTTGAAATCTGGTAATGTGGCATAAACATGCGTTCAATTTAATTTTATCAAAAAAAAAAACATGCTTTTTGAGATATTTCAAATTTATGGTTTGCCAATAGGCTTTGTACAGCACTCTAAGGGGGATTACAAAATCATGTTTTTAGCTTAACTAAAATGGGTTGAAATATCGGCACAAAAACTTTACAGATGTGTTTTGTCGCGGTGACGGCCTTTCTATAAAGATGAAAAATTTATAGACTTAATTGGGGTCATCCCCTTTATTAACTTATCCATTATGTGCATAATGATAACATGCCAAATAATTAGCACTGGGCTTTGTGTGTAACATTGCATTGGAATGGTCCACGTAAAGGGGCCAGGTACTTTCCAGTCAAAATGCAAAATTCCGACGAAGCTGAAATGGATGGATATGGAGTGCATTGACATTAGAGCATTTTTAAACCAAGAATGAAGGGCCTTAGATTCAGTCGGGTCAGCCGTTCCCTTCATCTCCTGGTTTTAATCTCAAATCTCCATACCCACAATCATCAAGAACTGATAGGAAATGATAACATAAATAAGATCATTGACCAGTCTGAATGGTTTTACAGAAAATCACACATTCTGTTGTTTATTTTTTAGGTTTTTTATTGCGCACTATATTTGAAATAACTCCACTCCGGAGTGTTTTATATTGCAGAATTACTTGATTTACCATAAAGAAACTCTTTTAGGCTTATTCATTTCAATGAGGGTTTAACACAAATAAACGATGTACAAACATGCAAACGGCAGTTTTGACTACTTGAGGGCGCCCTCTATGCCAGATAAAGATTCCTTACCTGCACTTGACTGGCCTCGGTGTGTTTGCTTTCAATGGACAGGAAATTCTCATTAATTCTTGGGAGTAGTTTTGAGACTGGTCCACTTTCCCTTTTTTTTAGTTTTCTTGGCAGATGGTGTTGTATCAGATTTAAACTTGGAGTGGCAACCACTGGTAACTGTAACAGCAGCCTTCTTGGAGACTATCATAGCCACCTTATATGAATGAAACTATGCAATTGTTCATGAATCATGTGCCTTCTATGATATCAACTTTCCCTACTATGACGATCAAACCTGAGATTTTAGTTTCACAAAACTTAAACACCAGCAAGTAATTGTAAGCAAATATATTTTGGGTCATGATAACCTGATCTGATGCAGACAGCTGCTTACACCTGGCATCAGTGTTTCTTAGATGAACACCATATAAACTTGACAACCAGCTTTAACCGCATCCCTAGTCATTCTTTTCAGAAAATTGTTATTGAAGATATTCTGTAATAAATGCTCATCTGAGATCAGTGGTAAAAATTTGAGGGCTATTTACATAATTCACTGAATGTTGCCACAACCCACAATTTCATCCTACTAACCACATGATTAGTGCTTTGACTTGCAATGATCCCGCAAACGACTTTGAAAATGATCTTCCAAAGTTTCAAGAAGCACTAATGTTTTACCACACCAACCAATTTCACCTACTACCACCTATAGTAATTTAATGACCCCCCGCCCGCGCATGACCTTGAAATGACCTCCAAATTGTTTGGCACTGAACTGGTTGACAACACCCACCATGGTTTCATCCCCTACCACATGATTATTGATTTGACTTGAATGACCCCATGACCTTCTCAAATTTTTGGCACTGAATGATGCCCACACACCAATTTTCATCACCCTCCCACTACATAATTAGTGATTTAACCTTGGACGAAGACCCCGCATGACCTTGATTTTTGGTTTTGGCACTAAATGGTTGACCACACCCACCAATGTTCATCTTCTAACACATGTTTAGTGATTGTACCTTGAAACACACCCACCAAGTTTCATCATCCTACCACAACACTAAGGTTTTTTCCTATTTTTGACCGCTTTGCCTTGACCAATCATGCCACATACCCTCCTCCTAACACATCTTCCACCTACTGAGTGACTCTATGCAGCGCAGAGGACAATCCATTCTTGCCTCCAATCAAAAGATATCTGTTGAACAATTTTATTATAGCGATTTAACCCCGTTTGACCACATTGGACCCCTATTTTTGACACATTTTGACCTTTAGACCCATGCCACATGACACTTTGTATCCCAAACCCACCCACTGCCTACTTGAGATACATCTACCCGGGTTTCTCAAAAAAAAGGAAACCCTCAAATGCACCCTATTTCACGAAAAGAAGAGTAATCCATACTCATCTGAAAGTGCATTTCGTTAGATTTCCGACACCGAAAAATCTTTCCTTCCAAAGGAGACGCTGTTTACCGAGTTATGCCCGATTCAAAATTTGTAAACCAACTTTTCCATGGAGTGTTACTGTTATCAGTAGTCTTTAGACGTACACATCTCCAGCTCATGTTTTTTGTTTTGGTTTATTTTGTTTGTGCAACAAAGGTCCGTTTTCTGATATTGAAAAGTTTAGTTTCAATTATTAGAAATTCCAATATCTTCTTTACTGCGCTGTTCTGTCGTCTGTGCCCCCCCCCTCCCCACTTAGGGAATTTGGCAGCCTCTAAGACGGATGCGGTTTGCGTTCCTCTCTTTCTATTTCAATAATCGACTTCTAAACATGTTGTCGTCGGATGCTTGCAAAGGCAGAAGCGGTATTCTGTTGCTTTAGTATAGGTAAAATTCAACATCCTTCCAATGTCCAATAACCCAATGTCATGAAACCCAATCGCCAATTTTTACGTAAAATTTTGATTTGAACGGATAAGATGAGTACCTTTTCCATGCATTATTTTCCATTTTATTCAAGAAAGAATTTATGAATATTGAGCTAAAATAAATTTTGATAAATTTGAATCGTATATGGGGATGTTTACCGACTCTTGATAGTTTCGCGATTTTAAAAATGCTATTTTCGTGAAACAACATTTGTATTTGTTTTTAAAAAAAAAAAAAAAAAAAAAAAAAAAAAAAAAAAAAAAAAAAAAATTTCGCGGTTCTCGTCTTCGCGCTCGCTATATTACAAGAATATAGCTGTGGGCCGCCCCATGACCTTTGACCCTGGCACGTGACCTTTGATCTCATCAACATATGGGGATCTATGGTGCCACCTATGAACACAGTTGGTCAATTTGAACTTCACGTTTCAATTAGATGACTTTTCATTTTTAGCCCATTTTTTCAACTTGACCTCCCATGACTTGGACCTTTCAACATGACTTGACCTCATCAACATATGACGGATCCCATTGTGCACCTATCACAGAATTTGGTTGCAATTGAAGTTAAACTTTTTCAATTGAGGTCAATTTAACCAAAAACTTCAACAATTTGTGACACACCATCCACACAACACATCCAACACAATAAACACATACCACTCACAGAATTCCTAAGTGTCTGCAGCTAAGCTGGCTATAGCTGGCTGGCCCACAACAAAAAGGCGGTTCTCGAACCCAAGTCTCACCTGCTTTCGCCTATAACTGTATACAAAAAGCACCACCATAAGTGCAACTGTGCGAGTACAGGGTGTCGCTCCCGAAAAAGTTTTGCACGGCATATACACGCCAATTTCTCAACTATTTTTACTTCCCACTATTTTCATTGACCCACCCTAGGGGTCACCACATTTGCATTGTGGAGATATTAATCTTGAACAAGTTGAAATTCCCCCCAACGAGCATAAGTCAGAGATGGTTAGAAGTAGCACCCCTGGGTTTTGCATTTATAGTATTCTTTACTTCCTGCCTTTTCATTTGACACCAACCCCAGGGGTAACACATTTCCATTGTAGAGATATAATCAATGAAGAAGTCCTCCACCATGAGCATAAATAGATGTTTAGGAGTACACCCCCGGGTTTGCATTTTTGATAGTATTCTATAAACCTCTCACTCTTCATTTGACAACCACCATAGAGGTCACTACATCTTCCGTTTGGGAGCTATTTGATCTTGAAATGTCCCCAACATAATCATAACCACGAGATGTTTAAGGAGTAGCACCCCGGGATTTGCATTTATAGTATTCTTTATTTTCCTCTCTCTCATTTAAACGACCACCAGGGGTCACAAACATTTTTCCAATTGGGGAAGATATTAATCAGACAAGTCATGCAAAAATCCTTAAAATGCACTAAATTTAGTGAAAAAAATATGAAAATTTAATTCAATTTGGCAACACTATTTTTTGAAAAAATCATGTGACCGCATTTTTAATTTGAGTGCCCTACTGGGTCCCAGAAACAGGTGAAATGCCCATTTTGCATCTTTCAACCTTTTGCAAGACTGTAAACGGCTGCCACCCAAAAGACCGACCCAAGTGCAACAACCAGTTAAAAAAACCATTCAATGAAAACATGGGGCACTGATCTAGCTATAAATCATTTTGGTTGTGGTTAGACTCCCCCCCCCCTTTTGATTTCTTCTTCTTGTTTTGTACCCGTTTTTGTACACCCCCAACTCAACACGCCATATACTGCCAAATAAAACACATGCTGACCTAATTTATTGTAAGGTAAACAAACTCCTGAATGAAATTCTTTTTGAAGGTGTATAATTTCACACTGAACGATTGACAACCTGAGCAAATTTGGTTGAAATGGACCTAGCATTTAGCATTACTTCAATTTTTTAAATAATCAAAGAATTCCCCTTTAAGTGGCCCCCGTGCATTTTGAACACAATTAGATTCACCAAAGATGGTACCGCATATTAGTCTCAGTAGCGAAGGTGAATTTTGCATATCCAATGTAACATTTAAGCGATACAGCAATTACGCATATTTAATTAGATCAATGCATCAACAATGCCCCTTTATTGACCCCGTGCCACTTTGGACCGCAATTAGGATTCACACCAAAGATTTAACGTCATAGAATTCTCATGTAGCGAAGGAATTTTGCGATATCCAGTACCATTTTCAGCTCTACACAAGCAATGTATGCATATTTAATTAGATCAATTGTAATCAAAAAAATGCCCTTATCGGCCCACATGCACTTTGACCCAATTATGATTCACCCAAAGATCATGGCATAGGATTCCATTCATGTTGCGAAGTAATTTTGCCCATCCGATGGAGTTTCAGAGATACAGTACTTATGCATAGTAATTTAGCTCATTTGCATACCTAAGCCGCCTATCTCGCACTTTCAAATTGCAAGAAAGATGCGCATCGTGATAGGCTTCATGCAGTAAGGAATTTTATCCGTATCCGATTGTAAACCGTTTCAAAATTGTAATCAATTACGCTGATTTTTGCTATTAATGAGGTCATTTGCATACTTAATTTGCCCGAAATACCGCCCGAATCTACTCAGTTCATGAACTCTCCAGCCCGCTCCCGTTCCACCAAGTTACATCATTATACGCCTTACGGAACTCCATAAAACTTGTACAAGCCTTGCGGGAAAATTTTCGAAATTAATGCAAATTAGCTACTTAATAAGCATATTACGCCCAAAATCTAATCAGTCTATAACTTCATTGGACCCGCTCTTTCCACCAAGTTCATCAACGTACCCTTACGAACTCCAGATAATCGTACACAGCCTGGAACACGGACGGCGGGCAGACAGACAGCATTACAGACAGACAGAGACATACAGAAAATGTTACACTCTCTGCCAGAATAAGGTTCAGGCGAGACAAAAACAAGCAAATACTAGGCTTGTTTTGACTAATTTAGATGCATTTTCCAATGCTTATTCTTCTGAAAATGCCCTAAAAATTAATAATTTTTGACTTTTTTAAACCAAAATTGACAAATATTGATCTTTGAGTGACTGCATGGAGTTCGCTTGCCGTGTTCAAGAATATAACATGCTTTTTTAGTTTACAACATGTGATAATTTATGTTTAAAGATTCTCAACAGTGATAATTTGCCAATAAATAATTAGCTTATTATAAGACAAAATGCAAGCAGACTGATGGGTGCATCCATGTACTAAAATTCTCAGTGGCCAAGTGACGTTTCGCCATCACGCGGGCCATTGCTATGTCATGTCTATAGTTTTCCCATGATGATTGTCAATACAAGAGTAATTTACTTTTAGTATCTACAATTTCTATATGTTGTATGCTCTTTGAATCATTGCACATCTGCAGTGATTATCTTCCAATAAAGAAATAACTGCTTAACAGATTAACCTCTGTACAAAAAATAACACTCGCGTTCTCGAACCGCTAAATGCCCCTGGCGGGAGCGGTTTCAAATTTTAAATAATCAGCTGCAAAACCCCCCTTAACCCAAAAATCCCCTTAAACCCCAACCCCCCCTTAAACCTGGGCAACTCCCCCTTAATCCTCGTGCAACCCACCTTAAACACAACAAGCCCCCCTTAAGCCCAGACAACCCCCCTTAAACCCCGACAACCCCCTTAAACCCGACAAACCCACCTTAAACCCCCAACAATCCCCTTAAGCCCAGACACCCCCCTTAAACCCGGACCACCCCATGTGCAAACGTCCGCCAATGCATACTCACATTCGCTCTACACGCGTGCATGTGTGCACGTCGGCGCATGTATAAAACACGCGTTAATGTGCCACAAAACCCCTAACCCAAAACCCCCCGTAAACCCAAAAATCCCCCTTAACCCCACAACCCCCCTTAAACCTGGCAACCCCTTAAAACTGGTGCAACCCACCTTAAACCACAACAAGCTCCCCTTAATCCAGACAACCCCCCCTTAACCTGGACAACCCCTTTAAACCCAGACAACCCCTAAACCCCACAATCCCCTTAAGTCCAGACAACCCCTTAAACCCGGACAAACCCCTTTAAAACCCAGCAACCCACCTTAAACCCAACATCCCCCTTAAATCAACAACCCCCTTAAAGCTGTAGACAACCCCACCTTAAACCCGACAACCCCGCTTAAAACACGGGCAAAAAAAAAAAACCCCCCTTAACTCGTTCAACCCCCTTAAACCACAAAGCCCCTTAACGCCAGACAACCCCCCCTCTTAAACCCGGACAACCCCTTAAAAACCCGCAACCCGCCTTAAACCACCCAACAATCCCCCTTAAGTCCAAGCAACCCCCCTTAAACCACCCGGACAACCCCCTTAAACCAGACAACCCACCTTAAACCCAACAATCCCCCTTAAACCAAACAACCCCCTTAAAGCTGGACACCCCCCTTAAACCCAGGACAACCCCCCCCCTTAAACCTGACCCACCCCCCCCCTTAAACTCGTGCAGCCCACCTTAAACCACAACACATCCCCCTTAAACCACAACCCCCCCCTTAAACCCCAACAATCCCCCTTAACCCAACAACCCCCTTAAAGCTGGACAACCCCCCTTAAACCCCGGACAACCCCCTTTATACCCAGACAACCCACCTTCATCCCCAACAATCCCCCTTAAACCCAACACCCCCTTAAGCTGGACAACCCCCTTAAACCCCGGACAACCCCCCTTAACCCGGACAACCCACCTTAAACCCTAATCAGCGCGAGATACATGATTCCCCACCCTCCATCAAGTTTCTTCAAATCGGACTTATGATCTCAATAGTTTTTTCCAAGAACTTTTTGGGTAAAAATACCCCAAATTAACTCATTAATTATGCAATTAGGTACCTAATAGCATATGCCACGCCCATACCCTAATCAGATGAGGGCATGGCCGTCCCGATCCCCACCCCCCAAGTCACATCCCAAAACAACCATAACCTTATGGGTCTCATGTTATCGCGTTTCACAAGATTTTGGTAAAAATACCCCAAATTAACTCATTAATTATGCAAATTATGTACCTATTAGCATATGCCACGCCCATAATCTAATCAGATAAAGGCATGGCAGTCCGAAATCCCACCCACCAATCCATCACCATAATCTTAACCCTTATGGGTCTCATATTATCGCGTCGTTCACAACAGATTGTTGGTGTAAAATAACCCCAAATTAACTCATTAATTAGCCAAATTAGGTACCTAATTAGCATATGCCACGCCCAGAAATCTAATCCGATGAAGGCAGGCGTCCGATCCCACCCCCAAGTTCCATCACCATACCCTTATTGGGTTCTCAATTTATCGCGTTCACAAGATTGTTGTTGGACTCCGCCTCTGACTCGACTCCGACAACCGACGCCGCCGAAGCCTTTTAACTGATAGCATAATCCCCTTCTGCTTTTCAAGCCAGGGGTATCAAAACGAGTAGGCCGCCTTACTTCGGATGTAAGATTTTTACCACAGTATTTTTTAAGCATTTAGCTGGCCCATCAAAATAGTTCATTCCAGTCCACAGTGAAGTCTCAATTGATTGATAGGCCAGAATTTCAAGTGATTGCTCAATGCATAGCAGTGTGGCAATTGAGGGACTCTAATATGATAGATCACTTGAGCTTAATGCTGCATAGCATTTCGGCTGACATTTAGTGAAACACACTATATAATCCACTACACTTTCTACATTTCATTACATACACGCCTGCTTTTATGTTATTGGCACATGGCCGCTCCCTCACCAAGTGAGAATGTTTCAGCAAAGCGTAGCCTGATGATCTCCTTTAAAGGCCGTGTAACCTGCCCGAGAGAAACTGCTTGGCGCCCTCTTAATGCCGCCTCACTTAATCTCATACCAGTGTTTTGCATGTCATATTAAACGAGATAGGCCATATACGCGTGAAGGTCAACTTATCATTATGAAACGAGATTAGTAAAGCATCGGGAGTTGCGGCGCCACCTAACGCCAACAAATGAATAGAAATCCCGTCCTATTCATTATGGGCGTACACCTGGCCTTTTAAGATCTAAAAAGAGTGTGCCTGTGCACATAACCCTCATCTATGTTTGCAGAAGGTGTTCACGTAACATCAGTAAGGTTGAGTGGAGTGACTTTTATTACTTGTTACTTTATATACCAGGTCCTTCGTGAAAATGAATCCCTTAATTCTTATATCATTCGCCCCTGTTAAGTTATATAGACAATAGTGAGGAAATTGGGCAATTGGAATGACGCAAGCACCTTCCTCTCTACCTTTATCAAATATCAATCAATAACATCCCCCGGTGGGCCCACTCGAATAAACTTGTAAGCACCTGCGTGAAAGAAAACGCGGTTTTAGGGTGCTTTTGTAAAGGCAAAACGGTTTAGGGTCTCAAAATATCTGATTTAGCACAAGAAGGGTGTTTTGTTAATAGGCACTATCCTCGCTAGGGTAATTGTTAAACATGATCCAACTAGCGGTGATATATTCATTACTTATTGCATATACCAGCGATTTTACCAATTTAACAAACCATTTTTGTTCGCCGTATTTTGTACCATGTTTACGGGTTTCCGAGCCGAGATCGAGAAGACCATCTGCACTGTCTGGCGGTCTATTTTATACAGGAAGTCACCTTTAACAGATGAGTTAGTGGGCGTCCGTCGATAACTACATCAAGCATTAAAATTGTCGCATGATAGTGCTCGTATTTTTTTTCACTTTGTACACTCCAAGAATAATTGTTATGAATTGAAAGCCGTTGATATCAAAGATTCTCATCGCTCTTTAATCGCCGAGATATCCCTGGATAACCCAGGCATCGTCACTTTTCCATTTGCGTAACCGGCCCCTGCGAACTTTCGCCGTGAGAAGGGCGTACTGTTCACAACTTGTCGTTGGTTGGGGTGTAAGCGCGTTTCTAATTGGTTACTTGCCCGAATTTCGGATTTTGTTATTGGCTATTTCGTTACTAATTAATTCAGCTGGTCATATAAATATTTAGAACATACTGATAAAAACAAATGTTAATAAAACAATGATAATCAGTAGAAAAATGACGCTAAACTATAAATCCACATTTAAAACTATCCTACTTCAATTAAAGCAATGATTTTGTAATTGGGGTATTTGTCAAAATTAAATTGTCAAAATAATGAGTTTAAACAAAGATGATACTTTGTGATGGTTTTCATGGAGATGGTTCCTGGTGTTTCGGCATATCTTGGGTGAATAGTCAAAAATATTGAAGTGGGGAGCATAAATGTATCCTGGATCAACAATGTCGATCAAACATAAGGGCGCAATGGGTTTGGTAGTCCAACAACAAGGTAGTCGACATCAAAAACCATTGGGATTGTGTGTCGCGTCTGCGAGTACATCCCTTTTGAAAAGTGGTTTCCTCATTTCCGTGTGCTCATAATCGGGTTCTCGTTTCTATTCACATGCAGTAGGTAATTCGCATGCCCGGAACTCGATTTGGCTATTTTGGTCCAGAATGGTAAATAATAGTGTTGAAACAAAAGTGGAGTACCTGGATGGTTTCCCAGACGAATTCTGGCATGGTGCCGGTGTTTTCGGCTCTTGTGTATCAATATGATTGATTGACATTTGCCTGGACCTCAATTACTTTTTGGTTTAAAATGTCAAAATTATGATTTTTAAAAGAAAGTGAACACTCTGGATGTTTGACAGCTGGTTTTTGGAGTTCCCGTGTTTTTGGCTCACATGTTTTCTGTGTATCGATGGTGTTGAGCATTGCCTTGAACCCAAATCAGCTATTTCGGCCCAAAATGGTCAAATTAAAGATGCCCCTGGCCATTTGGCAATGTCAATCCTTAGTGTAGGGGATATATTTCATCCACGTTCCCTAATTTTAAGGTGTTGGCATTATCAATCCTTGTTTTGGGTATATAGGCCTATTTCTCCAAGTCCTCGCTTAGGTTCTTTGCTTGGTAAAATCCTTGTTTTGGTATAATAATTTCATCCGAATCCTCATTTAGGGTATCTTTGGCTTGGGTAAAATCCTTGTTTAGGGTCGGTTTGAAAAGTTTTTGGATCCTAGCTTAGGGTCGTTTTTGAAAGTCAATTCACGCGTGTGCTTACAACATTTTTCACTGAGTGGCCCCCCCGGGTTCAAATCCATATTTTGTCAATCCTATTTCTTACCTCATACTCCTCATCAGAGTCAGAGATAAGGAGACTACTGAGACATCTGAATCCTCAGCAGCATCTGCCTCTTCTGAATCAGATTTTAGATGACCCATATCACTTAGTCTAAGATTGAGTCATCTGAATCATCATCAGCACCAAATGCAACCTCATCACCTGGTTTTTTCGGTTCTGTGCTTGACTTTATTTTGGTAATGCTTCTGACTTTCTTTTGGTATCCCTTCCACCCCGTTGTAATTCTCTTTCTGACCAGCTCTTTTAATATTTCTCTCTGTGAAAAAAATATTTTTTTTACCTTTCAAATCTTGCAATCAGTTTAATTCAAAAGAGACAAATGGGAGAGTAACCTTTGTAAGTAATAAAATCCAGGCTTACAAGAACTGTGCCTTAATCAACTTGGCCATGAATCCATAGCAGCTTTGTGATTAGGCAGGTAAAATGTGAAATTTGATATCACTCACTCGCTATCCCTCCACACAAGTTGCTTACGTACGAGGCTTCCACGAACTGTTGCTTAATCAACTTGGCCATGAATCCACAGCAGCTTTGTGATTAGGAAGTTTAAAATTTGAATTTAGGTATCACTCTCGATTCCTCCACCAAGTTGCTTTACAGTACTAGGGCTTACAAGAACTGTGCCTTAGCCACTTGGCCATGAATCCACATTAGCTTTTTGATTAGGAAGGTTAAAATGTGAAATTTAGATAGTCACTCACTCTTTATCCCTCCACACAGTTGCCTTACATTATTAAGGCTTACAAAAATGGTGCCTTAATCAACTTGGCCATGAATCCACGCAGCTTTGTGATTAGGCAGTAAAATATAATTCAGGTAGTCACTTTCTAACCCTCCACACAAATCGCCTCCCGATCAACATAAATTTTTTCGTACTTTTTTCGGACCTTTTGTACAAATACTGATCGCTTTTATGACACGGATGTAATAATTCCTCGGGGACTTAAATGCCTATGCATTAAGTACAAATTTCAAACATAATATCATTAGGGCAATGAGACACTTTTGGCCATTCTTCAAAAAATAAACCTTTTGATAAAATGAAGTAATGGTATTGCCAATTTTCTTTACATTATCATGTTAACCATCATTCCAAGTGTTTCCTTGCGTGACATTTTTAAACAATATGTTCAACTCAACACCCTCATTTGCCATAAAAACGTGTTCATATTTTGGATAAAAGGAGATTATTACACCATTTTTTGCTTCTTTATTTTTATAATGAATACTATTAGGTCTTGTTTTGAAAATACTGCAAAAAATTAAAAACTCAAAAATTAAAATAATTTTTCAAATTAATTTTGAAAAAAATACAAATTTTAGGAAATAGACAAGTCATTAACAAAATTTTATGACTTTGTATGTCACACACATGCCCAAAATGACACAAATAAGTGTTTTTACTAGAAAACCACTGTCTCAGTAATGTTCATTTAATTTCATGTCAAAACCAGTGGTATAAGTCCCTCCGTTATACAAATAAATTGGTTTAGATCTTTCTTCTTTCAGAGTTAATAATAATGACTGTCACACACTGACCGGCACTCACCATTTTTAGTATTTGAAGGGACATACATTTTCTGTTCATGATGGAAGAAGAAAGCAGTGTTGACTTTATTTATCTTAAAATATGATATGGTCCCGTTTTAACAAAAAACAACAAATTTATTTTAATAAAGAGCTGACTTAAATCTTGATTTCCATGTGTCTGTTGAAAGTTTGTGGGTGAAGTTGCCAATTTTAGCAGACTTGCACTATTCAACACCGGAAATCTGCATACTAGGAGTAGAATTGGTTTCTTGCCAGTTTATTACTGATATACATGTTTGTTATGTTTTCCCGTGGATTTTTGTGGGCAACATTGATTTTATTAGCTTACTTTGTTAATTTTGGGGTGCTGAATTTCAAAATCTTAGGTGCCATGTTTTTCAACCACGCCTTCAATCGCCATTTTGGATTTCAAAATGGCGCCCTTTTCATTATTTTTTTGTCCTATATCTCGGCTTAGGAACAACTTAGAGGAGTAAAAATGGTGGCAATACCATGTTGTGATACCAGGGATTCCATTGAAAGCACCGTCTTTCTTGTATGATTTGGTTTGGCTGCATCTTGGATTTCAAAGCCGCCATTTTTAATTATGTTGTGGTCCTATTTCTTGGCGTGTGAGCAACCTGGAAGATTAAAACTGGTGGCAATACCCATGTTTGTGATATTATGGATGCCATTAACAGCAACTGCTTACTGTATCAATTTAGCTTGCCATCTTGGATTTCAAAATGGCCACCATATTATACCTTGTTTTTTCAAATCCAAGCATCCCAGTAATAAAGCATCTAAAATGGAGCATTGCATGTACTATGCTGATAATTCCAAATCACTGCCTGCCTATTATTCAAACTCAGCCACCACTGGAAGATTTCAAAATGGCGCCACTAACATTTTTATGTTTTTCTTATATGTGTAATGTCAATGAACATGTACCTAATACAGTAATATAAATTACAGATGTCTACTGTTTTTAAACACTATCCTTGAAATACTTGAATTGTATCTTGGATTGTCCTTTCAGTACATGAAGATTATTTCACCATACTGCTTATTTCTTAAAGTTTTATTGACGTGTAGCATTAATATAATTTTCGGGAAGCAAAGAAGTTAATACTCTCATGTTACTCACCTCTTTTAGTAGACCAAAAACGTTTATCCTGCAATTTACAAAAAATTGCGAAGAGGATGTTTTTTTTGCATTCCTCACAAGAAAAAATTGCTATTGAATTCCATTAGAGGCTTACATGACTACATGGGTTACACAGTACTTCAGGGCATTTGTAGAGAGTATACTCATCTATATAGCTGAGACTTGGACAATTACCCAATCTGAGGACAGATCAATGTCTTTATATGCAACTTCTTAGAAGAGTACTTAACATCAGTTGTAGAGATCACAATAGGTATATGAGCTCTAACCACTCCTAATCAAAACCATTAAAAGAGACGTCTCCAGTTTGAAGGCACTGCTGCGGACAACTGACAACCCTATCTCTCACCGATTTTCTGGGACACCACCTGGAGGAAGAAAAGTTGGCCGTGGCAGACACTTATTATCCTGATGTCATTGCCCCCCTTTAAAGATATTGGATTGTATGCATGAAATCCAGCAACTCATAAGAATAAGGCAACCTGGTACAAATTTGTCTCCGCTGCTTTCGACGTTCCGTCCTACGGACGACAGATTGATGATGAGATGAGTCATGAATAGCCTTCTGGATTGGTTTGGGGTTGTAATTGTTTACCAAATCACTGCATTTACGAGCACTATTCTTGGCAAATGGTTGCATTTTGGCTGTTCTGAACATACACCATGCACAAAAAGGTTTCAAGACATTTAACATGCTGTCTAGGTTGAAACTAGCTGACGAAATTTCTAGAGTACACCCATTGCGGTTACAGTTTGAATCTAGGCTTTATCCACCTACTCTTAGATATTACAGCAAATTTTCCTCCCCAAGCAGTACCTCTAAAAGCGTGTCAGACCTAGTAGACCTTTTTTTTCGCTTCCAACTTCTTCACACCTTGCACGTATGTCAACTGTTCACTTCACTTTTCCTTTTCCGGTGAAAGTGAATCTTCCTGGAGGCTTTTTGGTTGAACACAACATCCATGAGGTAAAATTAAGACATCAGTGTCTGGCAATATACATCTATACCCTGAGGTTCCGTCATTCTCGTACGCATCAAGTAACATTCATTGTGATCAAGATGCCTGCCTCCTCATTGAGTGCTCACCAATATCGGAGCCATACACACCTGGGTTGTTGGAATACGTTAGGATGCCAACTAAGCTCTTCCTGCTATCTTCATATTCAGGAGTAGATCTTTCCCCACGTAAGCTGTCTGTTGAGACTTTGTTTCAATATGAGACAGCAGAGTTTTCAGTGGTACAAATTTGATATTAGTCGAAACTCTAATGTCACCTGACCGGATTGCTGCCAGCAGACCTTTTGCCCTGTGTTCGGAGCTTTAAGTGATTGTCAATATTATTCTGTCGAATATATCCATCCTTCATCATACCTGGATACAATCTTATGGATGCTTCAAACAATGGGTTGTCAAATAAGAGCATGTACCATTGTTGAACTTTATTGATAACTCGAACACTGCCATGGCGTCTATAATGCACCATATTGTATTCTCCAACCCGCTTGATGTATCAGCCGGTGTTTAAAAGTCTACCTGAGAGTCACTTGGTGGTTCCCTGTTGGACTCATCAAGACACAGACAAAATACTCTTGTCATTGGGATTAGAAGAAGGCATCGGAGGAAGAAGAGTGATGATATAGATAATCAATGAGCGTAGATGGCGTTCGTGAACATAACCAGCTTGAGCGCTTGACTGGTTAATATCGGTCGAGCGCCCGCAGGCCGCGAGACCGATGTTCACCAAGTCCAGCGCGAAAGCTTGTTATTTTGTACGAACGCCATCATAGCACAATTGATTATATTGCATACACTTAGAGTATAATATAAAATAACATTTTCAACAATATTTTTGGTTAAAACATGCTAAAGTTGGATTGATAACGAAATAATTTTTGTCGCATTTAATTTAACCTATTTAAAAAACACTGTCCTTGTCACCGTTTATTGACGAGCGTTCCCCAATTCCAATGGGTTGTATTGATTGCTCTTGGCCATTAACCTTCGAGGGACTAAAGCTATTAAGTATTAAAGCTACTTTGCCAATCGTTAATTTATTAGTGCTTTGCTAAATAAGAAGCAAATATTCATGTATTTAATTTTATCCTTGGAGTTAAATTTGAATGAACTAAATCAACCAAAAGCCTATCCGAATAAAGACTATTAACCCTATCATCCTTAACATATTGATTATTTTCGTGCAGAAATCCAAATAGTTATCAGTGTTTGAGTGCAATTGCATAGGGTTGAAGATGAAGAAAACAAAATAACCAATCTTTATCTGGTGACCGTCACTGTTATAGTATATTTCTAAAGTATGACTTTCTTTCTGTGTATTGTGGATGTCGACCATTTGTGTAAGCAGCATTTGATTTTCAAAGGAAATGACGGCGTCGGATGGGGACTTCTGCAAGCTTGATACAGAGTTTGAAGCTGACTTAGTACGGTTTTTTTTGGGTGGGGGGTACCTCTATATTAACCCAGTGTTTGTTCAACTCTAATGTTCAGAGTAGTTGTTTTGTTATTTTGTTTTAATTTTTGTCTTTTTGCATTACCCTAAAGGAATTGCCTTCGGCATACACATTTTAAAATGACAGTATGAAAATCACATATCTGAATTATCTCATATATTTTGCTGTTGTGTAAAAATAATAAAATTGTTTCTGTCCATTTTATGAGAAAATGTTTGATTGTAAATAGCAATCAATTTTAAAGTTTATTTACAGGTGCACTCCGCTCAATGTTTTCTAACATACATAGGTTGCAAGTTTTGACGACCATAGCATTTGTATCTTAAGTTGCCATCAGTATATATACAATCGCGCCGCTGGTATATAATGGGCAGGACATGTATTTCCGAGAACCTTACCCGTGACCCGCTGTTTAGTTGTGACCCCGCTTCCGATGTGCATTTTAAATAACAGCTCTAGAGCTGTTATTAAATAACGCCCCCGTAGCCTTCTCGAACCCGATTCGTAGTAGATACTCACGGGAAACCATATATAACACAAAAGGACGTGCACTAGAAGTGTATCTGTGGATAACAGAAAACTCTGATAATCTGTTCCAATGTTTGGTCCCACAAACAATTTGTGAATGGCATGCCTGACTTAGTCACCATGAAATCACCAGATTTTAGAGCTTCCCCAGTTTCTTTTCTTGGTCAGTCCACTTAAACATCTTTATTTGGGCAAGGACAATTGTACAAGTCGAGCATAGTTGTAGAGATCAGGAGCAAAGTAGTGATTTGACTTTCTCCCCAAGGGCACCGAGACCAGCTCCATCTCCCTGTCCTACTTGCTGGAATCAAAGTAGACTCTATACCTGCTTCTAAACCGAGAATCTTTTGCCATCGGGGGCGGAATTTCTTGACCATGCTGCTCGGATCTGGTCTCTGAATATTTTACTTTACCTCTCAAAGACCCTCAATATACTAATAATCAACATATCTGTCTCATATGAAGCGCGCGCCTATTGTGGAGTTCGTGACATTTGGAATACAAAGTTTTCTAGCTGCACAGTTACTTCAAGAAGAGGTCATAGCACATCATGGTATTGGTTACATGGTACTCTACACCACACGTTTTTTCGATGGTGATTGGCGAATAAAGACCCGCTTCAGTGCTTATGGATTCAAGATATTTGCGATAGCTGAAGTGAAGCAAAACAAGCATGGACTCACTCAAAGCCCGTTGGTATTTCCTGTTTGGATGATTGCAGTTTCTTGCTCTTTCGTGCAAGTCAAGATCATGTGTTATGACAGTTTTGTTGATGAGGACCGACAACAAAAGTGGAAATCCCTTGAGCAAGGCAAGGCACCTAGCCCTATAGAGGGCATTATAATCATCTCCCTTAACAAATCTGGTCCATGATGGTCACTGAATGATATCCATAAATTAAATCGGACAGCTTCTGGCTTACAGTAGATCGAAGTCTTTGCAGTATGCCTCTCGGAAAAAGTTTTTTAAGTACGCTGAAAGGTAGATCGAAGACCTTGTTTTCGCCCATAAACTTTGTGTCCCATTGCTCCACCCCTACGGCTTCGTGTCCTTATTTACTCATAAATCTGATCACACCAAGCTAAATAAGGTGGCTTAAAAATAAGTACTTACTTGGAAGTATTCAATATCATTAAGCACTCAATTGTTACAAACTTCAGATTTAACTAAAATATGAAACAGCTCCAGCCCAAGAGCAGCGCAATGCCATGTCTTTATTATCCGCCCCGTAATTTAACCAAAGCGATGGCGCAGGTGAAGTTTGGTCACTGATTTGTTATAATGCCGTTCTATTAGGCTTATAAGATCGGAATTTTCCCGTTTGGACACGTATAATGAAAATGGCGGCCATTTTGAATTCAAGATGGCGACTACTAAATTATATACAAATACGAATGCTTTTAATAGATCCCTGGTATCACAAACATGCTCTTCTAAAAAGAGAAACGTTGCTGAGTTTTGCATTTCTGCTCCGTGGATCGTATGGCCCTGCCACTGTTTCTTTATTTCCAATTAGACCCATGTAGCTATTTATCAGAAGTTCTCTTTCTTTTTTTGTTACTTTTGTGTTTTTTTATGTTTATTTCGCCTCTAGAATCATAGAGTTTCTTTGGGAATCCAATAAAGAAGTGTCTGATTTGTTTGGTTAATTTGTTTGGATTAACAATGTTTAACGTTATTTCTTCTTCAACAAATCTCATCCAACCTCCTAAGTTCTCCCCCTCTCTCTCTCTCGCTCGCCTTCTCCTTCTCTCTCCTCATTCTCTCTCTCCCGTATAACCCCTCCCTCGCTATTATTTTCCTGTTGATTTATCCCTTTCAGTAATTCCCATGCCCTGCAATATACCGAACTCCATCAACACCAGCGTCACGACGAAGACTTTCGCGTATCACTAATTGAATTTTTCACCAACACTAAGATTTAACATCATCAAACTTTAAAGTCAATATTGGCACATTTTTTGAAGGGCGCCTCCCAAATTTTCAAAATTTGTATTGTTGCAACAGTTACGGTTGTAATTGCTAGGAAACTATACCTTCGAACGAGAATTGCGAAAAAATGCGTATTATCACAAATAAATTGATTTTGTAATAGATTGGGATCCCAGATTGGACTTAACGGCAGAGCTGGAAATGTAGGTTTATGTCCTCCCACATGAAATAGTGCCACCTCGAGAAAATAACCTCTAACTTGACTTGCCCTAACTATATTAAAACAACTAAGGGATGAGCGAGAACGTACATGGCGCTATTCACCGGCTATTCACATTGGAAGGCCGTTTCCAGCAGCCCGTTGACTTATTATCGGGGATCCCCGATAATTATTCTATTCAAAAATTCCTTCGTTTGTGACAACATAGACATTTTCGAGCTTAACCATTCACAGCTAGTTTACTAGCCAGTTACCTAATGCAACCATGTAAACATCTCCAAATTTTTGAAATTGGGGCGCCCCTTCAAAAAAATGTGTCTAATGGCTTTAACTCCCTTTGCATCAACCCATTACTTATAGATCCCATAACATCTCAAACATAGTGACCACCCATCTTCATCACACCTGCAAACAATACTGGTTCTGATTCCCGCTTAGCACACAGACGGACAGCTTCAACAACTAATAAACCACCAGCACGAATCATTATCCCATCTTCCATTTCAACTGTCGCAGAGTAATACAAATCAATGAAGAAATCACTAAACTACTTGATCACCTCAAACCACTTATCTCCGTCTTAGCATTTTCAGAATAACATGGCTCACTGACACCAAGGCACCACCTCACTTAATGGTACCACATACATCCCAGGACCACTCACTGGCCGAGGAAGGGGAGTTTGTCTTCTTACATTAAAAATCACCTCTCATACAAATCATCGACACAACACCAGGACCAGAATTTGACCACTTTCATTGATCTCACCATTAACACCAACAATAGACCCAAAAACGCATAACGGCGAGTGTTATGTCAGCTGGATGAACACACAATCCAAATTTTTAACAACAGCTTCGAGCAGCTACTCACTGAACTAAATAAAAAACCAAAAAACCCCCCGTGAGTCTCTATTGTCCGTGACTTTAATATCAATCTGTCTCAATTATTCCACTCACTCACACATTAATGACTTTATCAACACATCAATTGCATAAGCTCTTATATCTCCCAAAATTAACCCGGACTACAAGAATTACGCATAAAACACGGCCACGCCTCATTGACAAAATTATCACCCACTCCCAGACCACATACTCATACCGGGGATATTGGTCACTGAAACTAACAGATCATTCCAATATTCCTCATTTACAATCTCTAAAGCATAAGCATGCCAACCAAAAAACTACAATCACTAAACGTATTTACAGAGATCACACATTCGCACATTTACCGTAGACTCAACACTGCATCATTGGGACAATACTCACAGAAAATGACCCAATATAGCGTACAACAAAATTAATTACAACTTATACCAAAACATTACAATGATCATTCCCTTTACAAAAGAAGACGTTTGTAAACCATAAGCAAGCCGGATGACAATAGTGTATTTTCCCAGTCAACAAAAACAAGCACGGCCTCTACAAAACGTACATGAAGAAAAAAACACACCACACCAAACAAGCAATACAAAACAATACAAAAAACAAATTAACTCAAAGTTATTGTATTGCCAAGAAAAAACACAAAACAGACAAATTCAGAATTCAAAAATGATTTTACCAAAACATGAAATTCCTCAACAACATCTAGGCAGGAAGGTATCCACTAAACCAAATTCCCTGACCATTCACTCATAATAATAAGGAGATAATGGAAACCGCGTGACACAGCTAATGCATTCAACGATTTCACTTCACTACCTGGGCAAAATCTTGGCTAACAAAATTCCATCTTCCAATAATCATTTAACAATTATCTTCAAAAAAAAACACATTTCACCTCAATTTCCCTGAATCCAGTTACTGTAGTAGAAATGCACAACTTCGCCACTTACTGAAACCTGGTAAAAGTACGGGGTGGGGGTACCGACAAGATATAGATCCTGGGATTGGAACAAATCATATGATAACATTAATACGCCTCTGATGCACATATTTAACCCAATCACTTCTCACCGGTATTTTCCCAGATCACCTCCAAATCAGCCAAAAGTCTTCCTATTTACAAAAACAAAGACGCACACATAAATCATTACAAATTACAGGCCCATGTCTGTTCTTCAATCTTTTCAAAAACTACTTGAAAAAATCCTGTACACACGTCGTCTACATTCTTCACTAAGCAAGCCTTCTTGTCGATGAGAACAATACGGTTTCAGGCCCACCAAACGCCAAACTTACATGGCACGCTGCTTGAACTAACAACAAACCTCAACCTTGCATTAAAAATTAAACTCCACCCCATGGGGGTATTCCTGGATCTCTCCAAGGCTTTCGGAACGCCATTGACCCCACATTATTATTCACAAGCTTATCATTACGGTGTCCGTGGAGTAGCCCTTGGAGCGTTCAGAGTTAACCTAACTAAACGTTCACAATCAGCTATAATACACTCCACCGCACATCAATCAAAAATAATCCACAGTTGGCGTCCACAAGGCTCAACCCTTGGACCCCTACTCTTCATCATTTACATGAATGACATTACCACACCTCTCTAAACACACTAAAACTAATTTTATTTGCAGATGACACAAACATCTTTCTCTCAAACCCTAACATTAATGCACTTTTCAACCAACAAGATCAGAACTAGCAAAAAACCATGAATGGTTCGGGCTAAACAAACTTTCTATTACTGTTTCCAAAACGTAACTATGTCATGCTTTTTCTCTACACACAACACAAATCAACATCAAAACATTTAACAATAGATCAACAGACAATCTCCCAGGTACACTCAACCAAATTTCTTGGCCACACACTTGATGAGCAAACTACAGGATGATAACATCAACTCTGTCACTACCCAAAGCGTCTACGCAATAGGGACAATCTACAGAGTTAAAACACCCCCCTTCCAGACTATCACTTAAAACTCACGATACAACCACATTAGTTCTCCATACCTAGTTTCTGTAACATTCCTCTGGGCCCCAACGATCACACACGACTCACCAAAACTAAACAGCCACACAGAAATGGGCCATTCGCCTATCTATCACAATCTCACCCCCAGAACTCACACTTTACCATTATTCCACTCAATGAAAACACTCAAATAGGAGCACATCAACCAACTTCAAACTGCGCTAGTCATGTTTGAATATCACAACAATCATTTACCTCGAACTTCAGTTAATTACTTTATCAAACAGACAAATCCACAGCTAAAACACACAGACAAAGCCGACAAAACTTCATTCCCCTCCCAAAATCTTCCTTTTGAAAAGCACTTTATTCAAGTATCACCGCGCAAAACTTTGGAATGATCTCCCAGAATCTATCACAACAATACAAACAAAATTACCATTTAAAGATCAATGAAGAATAGGAAACATTTATCAACCAGTACATTCTTAATTAGTACTCCCCAGACTTATTGTCATCTCACTGGATGAGGTATCTTAGTGCTATCCTCACTGCCTTTATTCTCACCCTCTAGTTATATCTCTGCTTCCTCAAAGCAAATAATTGCATACCTTAGCAAACATGTTGAACAGGTCTCTGTCCTTCTTGTCAATTTTTTTGTTGTTGTTCTGTATTGTTGTTGTTATTTTGTTTTTAACTTACTATTTCGTAATAGATGTAATAATTGAGTTATCTTATTTTATGGATTGACAGGGCCAGCAATAATTATTTATAAGCCATGTAGGGTTTGTCCATTACTGGTTCTAGATATATATCACTATTCAAACTTTGTACAGTTAACAATTGATACTTTATGTATTATTACTTATATAATGTTATTATACCATTTATTGTTTGTACGATATGTTATGCTGGAATAACTGGATTGCTTTTTAAACTGAAGCTGGAATGACAAACGAAACTGGGTTATTTTTGAACAGCGAGCGATTTGATAGCCTGGCTACTAACTCTGCTTAATGAAGTGAATGATTAATATTTGAAAATAATAGTATTGCTGACATAAGAGGGCAATGATCACGACGTTATGACCAATAATGGAAGTTCAAACATTGGATGGTAATATCTTTAATAGCTTCAATTACCAATCCATAACACAATCAATAACCAATTTTTGAGATTTTGAGGGAAAATCTGTTTCACACCCAACCTACAAATATACACCACTGCAAATCGGAACCCAATCCGAATTGGATTGGATACTCTCCTTTATGACAAAGACCATATGCTGTTGTTCGACATATCGCCTTGGACCTGCAAAATTCAACGGCCCATGACCCGCGTCTTTGTCGCCTTTCCGCGCCTTCCCCCCCGCGGCGCCCCCATGCGTCCTTTAGTTCTTTACAACATGCATGTGTTCCGAAGTGTTAACATTTTGTGGGCAGCCTGTAGCGAGTATCTACGGAGGGTATCCGCTGACCCCGCCCCCACGCCCCCCCCAGGACCTCTACCAAACCCACTTTTTTAGCTTCGTTTATATGGTCCTATAAACACTTTTGAGATGTTAACAAAATAAATTTCCCGGCACCCTGGCGATATTCAAGATGGCGTCACTGGCCGCCAAAATAGGGCAAAATTAACTAAATTTCTCGGGTAATTTAAACTACAAAACATGTAATACAGTTCCATAAAATTATAATGTTAGAAATAGCGTCTGTGGTGCATTGTGCATTGTAAATTCTGAGTACATAGTGAAGTTTTTGCCATATTCAAAAATCCAAGATGGCGACCAAATTGCCGCCAAAAATGCAAATTCAAGAAAATGGGGGTATTGTAATATCAGACATGTAAAAAAAAAATGGTAAAATTAATATTTAAATATAGCTGCCTGTTCTTGGCATTTAATTTCTATATTTGAAGTGTTTTTATCCATATCGTATCCAAGATGGGCAACGCCAAAATTCCACCAAGTGGCAAAATAAGAAAGAGGTATTAATTTCAACAGTTGGTGACATTTAGATATAGTTGACTGATCATTATGATTAGTTAACTGCTCATTATTGCGTTTACTTTCTAGTATTTGAATTTTTTTGTGCCAATCTAAAAATATGCCCAAAATAGTAAAAATTGCAAAATTGGTACGCTCATCGCAAAGTGCGTAGTAAAATGGTAAAATAATACATATTACACTTACTGTAGATATCCTCAGACGGAAGTCCAGGAAAGTTTGCCGTTTGGTGGTGCCTTTCAGATTTGTTATCAACTATGCCATATCCCATTTGGACACTTCCCAGCACCCCTATTTTTCTGGAGGTGTCACTGACTGCAGTACAGGGAGGTAAACCCCACGTACCAGAAGGGTCCAGGATTGACAACAGTTGCAGAGATAGATCCATAGCCAAGTCCAGCCCCGTCAAGTTGTGCTGAGGTTTTGGATACTGGGTGAGCTAGCCTGCGGATAGGCAGGGTTCCCGTGTGTAGGCTTCACTGTACATTAGGCGATTCAAATTTTACCTTCTCGTCTATACTGCCTATTGGTTCATCCTTTTGCTCTCCACATCTCGATTCTTCCGAAGCTCATTTTAGACCTCGAATGCTGATGCATCCGCCCAACTTACTTTTGGCTATTTTCCATCAGCCACCCTCCCTGCCTTGACGACAATTCGTCAGCTCGGATAGGGGCATATTTCAGCATCTGACAATTCAGGCAGGTGGACACCAACCCAGGAACATCACGTGCTGGAACTTTGGATATTATTCGGCCTTCGTAAGGACTGTCCAACCCTTAGTCTGGCAGCGACAAAAGAAACAGTTATACTCCTACTTAATGACGGGCGGAACAAGGAACTGACCTCGTTGTAACGCTCCACTTGCTGCTATGGGGCAAGCTGAACGGGGCATAAATCTTGCAGGTGCAGCACCTCTAGATTGGACGTGATGTTCTAGTTCCCTCATACTATATGGCCCAATGTTCCGGTGGGTCATCATCACGTGAATTCTGCTCCGCGTCTCATTTGAAATACTAACTTCCAACCTACTTTACATGGGAGGTGGGAGCGAAAGGCGTCGTAACGGTAACGCCATGATGGCGATTGGTCAAACATAAAGGTTACGCATTTTCACACAGCCAGTGGCTATTATCCCGAGATACTTGAAAGGTGTTCCCAGTCAAAACATTATCTGTGGTGCTGCTTCGAGTGCCTATGTTACCAGCTGGCAGCCCCCAGCAGTTTCCTCGACTGATCATCCGCATCGTCCTGTGGGGGGGGGGGGTGCTCAACCACGATGTTAAAGCCACGACCACACCTAGGCCGTATAAACAGTTTGAGGGTGCTCTTTCGAAGACGCCCAGGGTGTTTAGAACTGCCATTGCCGCTGTCCACCATGGCGCTTCAGAGATGTTATTACATTTTCCAGGCGCGGATCCATGGGTGGGGGCGGAGGGGGCGCGCCTCCTGTAAATTCTGCAAAATCTGGCAAAATCAAGCCCATTTTGGAAGTCGTTTTGGACAAGTTTCACCTTTTCAGCCCCCGCGTAATTTTTACGTTTTTCAAATCCTGGATCCTCCACCTGGTTTCTTTGAGCGTGGCCCTCTCTGCCCATTAAAGGGTTGTTTGCGGAGAGGCATCTGGGTAGGTGGTTGGTTCCACAATGGCCCCTCTCCTACTGCTTCAACACCTTGCCTCATGAGGACTTTGAGCCCTTGTCGGAGCTCAATACCCTGGACCTGGCCAAGATGAAGGCTTTTTTGTTGACGGTGGCCAGTGGCCACAGGTATTCAGAGGTTCAATCCCTGTATTGAAGAGGCCAACCTCTGTTTTACAGAAGGACATGGTTTACATCTTGCTCCGGGGGGTTTTTTTAGCGAAAAATTAAACCTTATCTATTTTCCTCAAACCAGTTTTTCTCCCAGTCTTGATCAGTGGTCAGGGAAGCTTTGAGAAGTCAGTGTCTGGTGAGCTGGGGCTCTTAAATCGTAACTTAAACAGGTACTGGGAAAATCAGGGGAAATCCAAGCAGCTATTCATAACGCAGATACGCCCTTAGACCCGTTGTACACGGCACCTTAAGCCCTGGATCACAATGTCATCCGAAGTGCTTGACGGCAAAATGTAAAGTTCGGATTGACTACTTACCATGTCTTCATGGTACCAATTCCCATCCACTTCTTGGGCGCTGTCTTCTGGGGCTTTCTTGTCTAATTCTGGAGCTGCCGGTTGATCGCCTTCCACAATGTTCCAAGGATGTACGAAGATGTATGGGCAAAGGTGGGGCAGATGGCTATTGTGGCCATCTCTGCAGGTCAAAGGGTAAAATCTGGACACCAGTAGGGTGCGTAGAAGCCTCTGTTTTCTTTGTTGCCAAATTATAATGTAGCCTTAGCTTAGGGCAGGTGGTTAACGAGGCTTCTAGGGATTCCCCAGAAATACCAATGACCAAGCAGCTTTTCCTAAATTTTAATTTTACAATTTATTACACTGTTTGTATTATAAATACGCAATTTTCTTTACATTTGCCTATTTTGGCGGCCATTTTGGCGCATCTGGATGTTACATATGGCAAAAAACCATATACCAGATTTAAATGACCAATGACAGGCAATGTTTCTAAATATTAATTTTCACCAAGTTGTACATTTTTTTATAGTAAATACCCAATTTTCTTTAATGGCCTATTTTGGCGGCCATTTTGGGCGCCATCTTGGATTTCAAGACATGGCAAAAACTTCAAATACTAGAATTTAAATGCCAATAACCAGGTAGCTATATCTAAACAATTAAGATTATGAATTATTACTTGTTAAAATAAAAGATACCTGATTTCTTACTTTGGCCTATTTTGGCGGCCATTTTGGGCGCCATCTTGGATTTTTAAGATATGGTAAAAACTTCAAATACTAGAATTTAAATGCCAATGACCAGATAGCAATATTCGAACATTATTTTATGAATTTATTACATGTTTTGATATTAATACTCAATTTTCTTTAATTTTGCCTAATTTGGCGGCCATTTGGGACGCCATCTTGAATATCGCCAGAGCAGAGTGCCGGGAAATTTATTTGTTAACATCTCAAAAGTGTTATAGGACCATAAATGAAGCTAAAAAAGTTGGTTTGGTAGAGTCCTGGGGGGGTCAGCGGATATACCCTCCGTAGATACTCCCCTATAATGAAAGTGTTTGAGATAGTTGAGAATATGGATATACACAAGATTTTATTACAACTTCTTTTTGAGCACAGAAATGGTCACCAATTTTGTGTTACTAGAGGGAGGCCCGCACTTCGCGCGGGCTCCCACTAGCTGAGTGAACGGGAGCGATCACTGATATGGAAGCGATCACTGAAGGAAGAGTGTCCTGTATTTCCTGTCGTTGCATTTTTAACTTGTAAATTTTGCACTCGCAACCCGAATTCTCACAGGTTTTGTTTCCTATTTTTTGTCCCTTTTAATCCCTCCTACCCTGTGTTGCAGCACTTCGTATTCTATTTTTGTTCCAGTAAAGTTCTATCATATCCGTAGTAGTCGTTCCAGCTTGTACGTATTGTATAAAAAATAACAGGGATCAGAAATTAAAGGTATCAATCTCGCGTAGTCCCGCGTACCGCATTTTTCATCTTCTACGTAAAGCTTCATGGGCCATGGCCTCAGGGTTGCAATGGCATGCGGCTAACAGTGCTGGTGCCCCCCCCCCCCTTGGTGTGACTTCAAGGCTCAATATTGGGGCTTTGCGGTTCCTTATCTATGTCAACGATATGGTTTCTGCTGTTGACTGTAAACTGGTTCTTTACGCTGATGACTCGGCTCTGATGGTTTCGCATAGGGAAGTTCCGTCATCAGGATAGACTCAGTTCAGCGCTTGCGGCGGTTAACGATGGTTGATTGATAATAAATTGTCTCTTCATCTGGGCAAAACTGAGTCTATCCTGTATGGTCCGAGATGTAAACTTGCGAAACACTCAGAACTGAAGATCAAATGTCATGATACTATAATTACTCCCAAAACTGAAATCAAATATTTGGGCTGGATCAGGGGCGGATTCAGCCCCTGACTAGAGGGGGGTGCCAAGAGAGATGTCAAGATGAGATGGGATAGAATGGCTGCATAGCACACACGGCGCCGGGGATGGATGCGAGAGGGGTGTTCACCCCCCCCCCCCAAAAAAAAAAAAAAACTGAGTCTATCCTGTATGGTCCGAGATGTAAACTTGCGAAACACTCAGAGCTGAAGTTCAAATGTCATGATACTATAATTACTCCCAAAACTGAAATCAAATATTTGGGCTGCGGATTCAGCCCCTGACTAGAGGGGGGTGCCAAGAGAGATGTCAAGATGAGATGGGATAGAATGGCTGCATAGCACAAACGGCACCGGGGATGGATGCGAGAGGGGTGTTCGCCCAACCTTTACTACTACCCCCCCAACCTTACCCCGGCTCTCTTTAAATTTCACAATCATACCAAATAGGCTAAAAAAGTAAATAATAAATAAGCGTTTGCAATCAAGTCAATGCTAATTACACAACTTTAAAAGTTGTGAATAAAAATAAATGCAAAGTTACTACAGGTACATAAAAAAAACATAACGGTGAATCTAATTTTCTATGTGGCATATCTAATTTTCTATGTGGCCTATCTAATTTTCTATGTGGCCTATTCACAGCAATTTTTCAACACCTAATTCTTTACTCTTTGAGTAAATATGGACTGCTACAGATGAATTGATCAAACTTAGTTTGTTTACCGACTGAGTATTTAATACCTGAAAGCAACCACTCCACTCACATGTATTGAACATGTTGAATGGACCATTCAAGCATCCATATGTTAAAACAAACACAAGCAATGGTAAATAAGTCCGGAGTGTTTCAGAAAGTATTTCAAGAAAATTACAAACCTATTGATTTTTATTTGCTCAAATTTGTAATTTTCAAATTTATTTGTAGCAAGAAGCATGTTGGCCGCGTGTTTAAAGTTTTGAATCATTAAAATTCTAGTTTGGAGAAAAGACCATAACACAAAGTTGACGTAAGCCTATTTTTGTTTGTTTTGAGAAGTATAGTAACGATCAGCTCTAAATTCGATGGAGTTGGCAAGTCTTTGGTGCACATGCTGGCCGTTGCAAGTATAGTAAAAATTGTTCCGAAACGATCATGTCATTTTCGTCAAACAAAAATAGGTACTGCACTGAAATCAGGTCTGTAATTCTTCTAGGTAGCAGAAAATTTTAATGGAAATTTATGTGTTAGAGTATTTGCCAGCGTAAGTAAGTGTCATTGTCACATTATTTTTTCCGACGAGGGGAGGGCCGACGCGTCGGTCACCGGATCCTCCATTGGTAAGGCCCCCCCCTCATCAACCTGCTCATGTTCCCCTCGTTCCCCACCGATTGATGCCCATGGGCATATTTAACATTTTTGTCTGATTATCGATGTGATTTTTTAAGAAATCAGTTATATTTGTAATTTCGTAGTGATTTGCAGTCAAGAAATTGGAAGTCTGTCGATGTTCCGACTCAGAGAAAGGCATGGATGAGTCAAAGTTAGGCGGTCTGAACGGCGAACAGTATGCATGTTCCTTTCATGTTTTCTGAAGCGATAAGATACTAGCTTTTTAGTCAAAATTGTAAGCCAACTCATTGTCATTTCCACTCTCTTTCTTTCTTCTATGAATGTTTCCTTCAAAAAAAAATCCGGGGGCGGGGGGTGCCCGCACCCCCCATGATCCGCGCCTGGCTGGATCCTTGATCAACATTAAGTGGTTGAAATAATTGTGTAACAAGGTAATCGGAAAGGCAAACAGTAGACTGAAGTTCATCAGTAGAAACGTCGGTATTTAAATCAGTACACCAAGAAGTTTCAGTTTCAGCTCTTATACAATGTCATTCGATATGGTTTTTCATTTGGTCTCACTTTAACTATTCAGACCAACAAAAACTTCAGTTTTCACAACAAGATCATCAGGAACATCTAAACATTGTCCCCTAGATCGCATATTGGTGCTAGGAATTTTGCATTATTACCTGGCTTCCTGTTTTTTAGAGTCTCGCAAATTTTATGATTAATCATGTTTTTGTATTTTAAAATTGTAAACGCCCAGCCTATCTTCGTGATAGTGTAAAGGCTGTGGATTTCCATAATTACTCTACCAGGTCAAAGGCGTCATGACCCTTCCAAATTCGCAGGGGTTACTCATGGGCAAAAATTTGCTTTCAAGCTTTGTATATTTTGGAATAAACTGCCTTCCGTAGTTCATAATCACAGTGGCTCTGATTTCAAAAGGAAGTCAAAAACCATTTACCGAATTCATCTCAAAGAATCGGAACAAAGTGGTTAATGTAAGATTATGTTAAATTTTTCTGGGCTGGTCCTAGTTTATCTTTTAATTGCTTTTTGGTGTGGCAATTCATTTTCCATATTTTATTATGTATTTTTAACTTTAAAATGACAGGTTATGTTCCATAGTGTATAGTGGGCAATCCTTTATGTAATCTTGTATTTACCACAGTAGGCGCAAGACCACAATTGGAAATGGTATCCGTTTCTCTTGATCTTTTGTGTTTTTAATCTCTTGGTTGACCTAAATAAAGTGCACTGAAATGAAATTTACAGTAGCTAGGGCTTACAAAACTGTGCCTTAAGCACCTTGGCCATGAATTCCAAGAGCTTTGTGATTAGGCAGGTTAAAATGTGAAATTTATATAGATCCCTCACTCGCTACTCCTCCACACAGTTGCGTACAGTAGCTAAGGCTTACAAGAACTGTGCCTTAATCAACTTGGCCATGAATCCACAGAGCTTTGTGATTAGGCCGGTTAAAATAGGAAAATTTCGGTAGTCACTAAACTCTCATCCCTCCACACGAGTGCCGTACAGTAGCTACAGGATTACAAGAACTGTTGCCATCTTAAGGGACAGTATCGGTCACCATTAAAATAAAAAATCTAACATTGGCAATCCTATTTTGATCCCATGTGAGGTCATTAGTACCTGGGTGAAGATAAGAATATCGAAAAAATAAAATGTCAAGGTCAAAGGTCCACCTCATTCGCCTAATAATGGGCGCCATCTTGGCATTTTGGGGGGTACATGTAAATCCCAGGGTTTTTCTCCGTAACCAAAATGTAGTAGGGGGGAAATTGAGCATATTGTGTTCTACTATACTTATAGATTAATGCAGTGCGCTACAGAGCCCGTTTTTGAGATTTGATAATTGCTAAAATCACAAATTTTATGCACAATATCAATATTTTGTGTAAATTTTTATCATATGTTTGGAGAGTTTGAATTTTAAAATAGTATTTTTCAATAAAAGGTACAACTGTCCAAAAAAAGGGGGGGGGCTATGTTAGCACACTAAAGAATGTTATGATTTTATAAACACTGATAGTTTAGTTTGAGCTTTCTGCAATGTTCAGGCTGAGAGAAAACCCCGGGAAGTTTGGTAAAACAGCGTCATTCAGTATATTTGTTTTATGGTCTAGAAGAAACACTTAATTGCATATTATGCAAAGTATTTTATAATAAATTTGCATTTTGAGAGCAAGTAGAAAGTAAATGAATTGTTTTTCAAAAATATGATACCACTGGCAGACTATTAGCTATGTTCCATAAGAAGTTAAGAATTCTTAAAAGGAAAATGATTAAAACATAGCTGGTGTGCAAAAACATAAAAAAAGAAAAGAAATTGTGCACTACCATTTCTTTTGTTTTTTTATTGTTTTGGAGGGGAAGTGATGGATCAGTCGGCGAAACTAGAATTGAAGTAACTTTCGACACCGAAATGTCCGCTTGGATTTTGAATGGGATATAAAAAGATATTGTGATGAAGAGCAAAATGTGCTCTTTAATTTAGAAATAGTCTAAAATGGCACTCAAGGTGACTCAGGGTGTACTCTTCCCTTAATAAACTGACCATGAATCCACAGCAGCTTTGTGATAGGGGTTAAAATATGAAATCTTAGGGGTAAAGTCACTAACTCTCGAGTCCCTCCCACCAAGTTGCTTACAGTTTAGCTAGGGCTTACACAGAACGGGCCTAATCAGCTTGGCCATGAATCCACCGAACTTTGGGATTAGGAGGTTAAAAAATGTGAAATTTAGATAATCACTAACTCTCTATCCTCCACACAGTTTGCTTTACATAGATAGGCTTACAAGAAAATTGCCTTAATCAATCTGGGACCTGAATCCATAGCAGGCTTTGTGAGTAGGCAGGTTTTAAAATGTGAAAATTTAGTAGTACTCACTCGCTATCCCTCCACACTGAGTTGCTTACAGTAGCTAGGGCTTACAAGCCTGGCCTTAATCAACTTGGCCATGAAATCACAGTAGCTTGTGAATTAGGCAGGTTTTATTTTAAATGTGAAAAATTTAGTAGTCACTCACTGAGTATCCCTCCACATCGAGTTTGCCTACAGTAGCTAGGCTTACAAGAAATGTGGCTAATCAACTTGGCCATGAATCCACAGGAGCTTAGTGATTAGGAAGCTAGGTTTTAAAATGTGAAATTTAGATAGCTCAATCACTAGTCTCCCTCCCACACGTAGTGGCTTACAGTAGCTAGGGCTTACAAAGAACTGTGCCGTAATCGATTGGCCATGGAATCCACAGGTAGCTTGTGATTAGGCAGGTTTTAAAATGTGAAAATTACGAAGGCACTCACCCGCTATACTCCCACACAAGCGCTTACAGTAGCTAGGCTTACAAGAACTGTGACCTTAATCACTTGGCCATGAATCCACAGTAGCTTTGTGATTGGAGGTAAAAGGAACTTAGGTAGTCACTAACTCTCTATCCCTCCACACAAGTTGCTAGGGGTTATACATGCAAGAAGAATGCTCTAAACTCGTGGATACAATAGAATACCTGGATGACACGAGTAACTCTATGAACAGCACCTTTGATACCCCCCCCCAGCTACGGCACTTTGCTTTTGACCGATGTAGATGACCTCCAAACATGACCATTATGGTCATGTTACATCTTTGTACTATTTGGACTCACAAGAGATACATTGTGGGAAATTTTTATGAACAAAGCTCTGGAAAGTAAGTTTTAAGACTCAGGGGTCTCATATTA
Organism: Ophioderma brevispina; assembly: GCA_023653785.1. Classification (NCBI taxonomy): domain Eukaryota; kingdom Metazoa; phylum Echinodermata; class Ophiuroidea; order Amphilepidida; family Ophiodermatidae; genus Ophioderma; species Ophioderma brevispina. Next base: position 11,319 of record JAMKCH010079288.1, on the reverse strand, counting down.
TATCAGCTAAGGGGTAAGAGAAGGCCAAATATATTTGAACGGTCCCTACATTAGGGTCCAAATACACCTGAATTTGTTGTATGTTTCCTTTATATATTTTGAGCAACAAGTCAATTAGGGCAAAAAAGTCATGGTTAGAGGGCTGGATTGGCCCGCGGGCCGCCTCCCCGCCTATTGAGAACCCCTGTTTTAGCTATTGTATATAGGAGGAAAACAACTTTTTCCGTTACTTATAAGTAGTAGTAAGTTTTTTTTGAAAAGAAAGACTTTTTAAGAATGTTTTTTACAGAATTTCTCGATTGGTTTCAATGTTTACATAAACTATAATTTTTCTGATCACCATAGAGTGCGTCTGCAGAATAAAATGCTATGACAAACTAAATTAAGGAAAAACCAGGGTCCGGACTCTTATCTATATGCACAAATGGACCTCTGTGACCAATATACCCTTTGACCCTAATGACCATATGTGACCTGTGACCCTATTGGTAAAATTTACATTACCCACTTTCTGCAAATAAGTTACAAGTCCACCAAAACATGCTCAAATGAAATGGTACAAGACACATGTGCCGGACAGTAAACAGTTTGACATCTAATACCCTAAATAAAACATTGTATATTGGGCAGGTATAATGGCCATATGTTGTTTTTTCTAGGAATTTAGCCATTACTGGTGATATTTCAGGATAGCAGGGTCATACGGAGTTCTACCAAGGTACATGTACTCACATATTTTTCAGGGAAAAGGATATATAAACACCAAATATGAATTATGCTTGATGATCATCTGATGTGTATTACTGAATTTCCAGAAGTGCGTAAATCACAAAATGACCAATCTCCTTGGTTGGGCAAAACAATTTCTTCTCTCTTTGCCTTAATTATATCAGTTGTCATGGGTATCAAAGTGGAAATCCTCGTTTCATGTGTGTGTTTGAACAAGTTTGCCTCTTGAAGCTAATATTTTAGCCATGTTAAACCATTTAGCAAAATTCACTTATAACGCTTTCAAAGTCTAAAATTTTAGGTTCGAAGACACCCTAACTTGGAAAAAAGTTTACCCAACTAAGCCTGAGATAGAAATCCAGGCAGCATCCTTATACTGAAAAGTTGTCCTCCACACCCTGTTCACTTCACAAACACAATCAGTCATTATTTTCAAATGACATTTCCAATTTGCTCTTTTTGTAAAGGTCAAAGTTAGCCATTAACTATTTGTGCCCAGCAGGTCCTGGACTTGCTTCCAGACTTGGTCCAGTTCTGGGTCTGGGCTCATGTAACGGTAGTCCATGATGTCCCATTGAATGGTGAGGACTCATTGCTCTCTGTGGTTGCATTGTCAAATCCAATGGCTCTTCGAAGGGACTGGGTAGCCTTGGTATCATATCCCTACCTGGAAAAAAGTTGTTTTGGAAAGAATTTAGTATTGTGCCACCACCCTAGGAATTTGGCATCCTTAATGGAATAAGTTCGAAACTTTTTGTAATTAAAGAGACACTGGCACATTTGAAAAATAATGTGCCCTCAATATCTTTGCAAAATCCATATTTTTTGCATGGTTGTAAAGCTTTTATATACATTAGCCCTCACCTGAAATGATTAAGACCAAATCAGCATCCTTATGGGTAAACAGAACGATTTTGTAATTAATGTCGCCGGCGACATTAATTCAGCAGATGACTGAAACGGCGTTTAACACAAGCAAACGTAGGCCGTATGCATGTTTCCCATGGCATGAACCCTGTTTGACCGGTCTGTGGCCTTTGTGGTTTTAATATCAATGTGTAATATACACATTTTGTTGATTAAAGTTATAGAAAACTTAAAAGTTAGCCTACAAATTACCTGGATGTCTTTAGCCTCTTATTAACCTCCCTAGATCTGTTTTTGAGTATGTTATTTTTATGTGTAAAATGTATCTCTATTCTTTCAATCACCTAGACTATCATTTGAGAGTAAATTGAAGGAATTTCATATTTTGTGAAAATGTGCCAGTGCCACTTTAAAGCAATACAGCACATTTTTGAAGAGTGCCCCCCCCCTCAATTTTTAAAATTTGATATTTTTGCACAGTTATGTTGGTAATTGTCTAGGAAACTATACCTGCAAACATAAAACAAGCAATTTTGTAATTAGAATTGGGATCCCAGATTGTACTGAACGGCAGAGCTGGAAATGCTAAGTTTATGTCTGTCCATGATGAAATAGTTCCACCTCAAGAAAAAGATCTCTTGCCTGAACCAATAAACCAACTAATGGATAAGGTATTGTGTCATATAGTGGGACACTTGATTTTGGGAGGACGTTACATCGGCGCTAACTTTTTTTGGTTTAGCAAAGTGCTACAAGATAAATAATTGCTCAACTGTCATAAATTTGGGCTTATTTAAAGCCTATTTATTCTTCTTTTCAAAAATGCATTATTTTTGCACATAAGTTTAATCGTTGACGTTTTAATTAAGCAAAATGATAACAAAGTCAACTGTGAAGGAGCCGCGGTGCAGGAGCTGCAATGCAGCCTCCTGTGTTAAAGTCTATGGGAATTTGGGTTTTTGAACAGTGCTTACTACTTTTCAAATGGTTAGTAAAATGCCAACACTAGTGATAGGAGATTTTTTTCTCTTGCACAGGTGCCATACATATCGTTAGTAAAATCCAAGTACTTAATCAAATTCACCCTTATTTAATGATTGATTAATTACCTTAGCAACATCCTGCAATTAGTGATTCGTTTTTCAAACTATACAAAGCATTAACCCAACCAACTTTACTGCTTTAATTCAATACATACAGTTAAATTAAATGACCAAACTAACCCTTCCTTTTCCATTAGTTAAATAGCCATAATAAGTTACCAATGAACTAATTAATGTACTAATTAACTCCATTTCATCATTGTGGCCTGTTCTGGCATGGGGGGGGGGGGGGGGGGCGAGGTGATGGGCCAGTAATTTACATACTAAAAAGAATACAAAAAATCAGGATTGCGGTTTGGAATTGATGGTCAAGAATGCAACTTTTGGGCCAATATCTACTGTTACACATCGATCATGAATGATGACATATTTGGTTAATATAGCATAATGAACTTATTAATTATGAAAACCACCCGTATGTGTTTCACATTTGAAAGTGTTGTCATCTGTAAATACATGTTAAACTTAATACCTAACTGATTCAAAATTTCTTACAATTAAAGGAACCGTCAGCCACAACACGTCCGATTATAAGGTAGCAAAGCCGAAAAAATATGTTCCAAATATGGGTGTCTTACAATAGATGATCTACATTTTCATACCACCCTGTACAAAAACTACTTTGTTACCTGTCCGATCTTGTTATGGTTTTCTTCTGAAGATTTCCAGCAAGTACCAATGCTTTCCTACTGAATTTTGATATGAGAATTTTGTGCTTCCTAATACACACGTTTTTTTCCAAAAAATGTGTCCATTTTTGGCCACCCGTAGTCAGTTTTGTCTAATCAAGCTGCAATGTACCAATAATTTATATGGTTTGAAAGCTTATAGTTCTGCCTGTAAGCAATATATAATTATCTTGGCAGGTACTACGTGTCTTTCAAATTTTTCATCAGTAACATATTAAGGTGAAAAATGTGTTTTTTTGTTTTGCACCCCTATTGTTTTTCTCGCACACCCGGTGTATACCACATCAAATTGGCAAATATAGAGTCCTTACACCTTCTGGTTTCAGAAAATGTATGGTTTTCCTATGGTGTTGTACATCATTTGAATGTTATACTAACAAAATACTGAAATTGGATGAATTTAACTTGATTTTCCATGATGTAACGGTGTGTGTCCCCCTATACGACACGCAGGATAAGCGTAGCACCATACATATATGACGCTATTTCCCAGCTATTTCCTATTGGAAGCCGTTTCCCAGCAGCCGGAATTATTATCGGAACCTTTCCTTTGCGACACATACACATTTTCGAGGAACCAGTAGGGCCCTTTTGTTTTCAACCCGGTTCCCTATCAGGATCCTTACTAATGAGCGTTCCTGGGTGATTTTTTTTTTGATAGGGCTCACAGGTAACTAGCCAGGTATCAATGCAACCGTGTAAAAATCTCAAAATATTTGGAAATTAAGGGCGCTCTTCAAATAAATGTTCCCGATTATTGCTTAAGTCTCAGTTAATTACTTATTGGGGGCTACAGCAGATCTGTACTTACTTCCAGGCATTGCCCACACCCGGATCAAGTAAAACCACAATCAGTTCATTTTTTTTTTTTCAAATTTGACACTGTCCCATAGTGCTCTTTTACAGTTTAGCATCAGGTCAACAAATTATCCCTTTTTGTTTGTGTTGAAATTTTATCCCAGGTCTCCCAGCCCCAAGGATTATCACTACCAAATTATATTTGAATGTGATTTTTTTTTAACTGAGTCTTGCAAAGGTACCACAAGAGATCCACATATCAGGTGTCCCAAAAAAGTCCTGATTTTCAAACGATGCAAAACTTTCCATCAATAATTATCCCATCTAAAGAATTAACTGAAATATTCTTAGGTACAAAATTCTGAAATATTTGATATCATAGTAGGAGCAAATACGGAATTCGGCCTCTGTTTTTATGAAATATAAGCAAAAAAAATCACCTTTTCTTTTCCTTTTAAGACATTTCCTGTTGCCAAGTACAACGTAAGAAATCTTTTGAGTGGCTCATCTATATGAAATCACTTCCATATGACACATCATATATAGAAGTTTCTCAAATATATTGTTGCACCTTTGACACTGTCCATTGAAAATAAGTGCGCCCCTATATTTTTCAAAATGGTATTTTTGCATGTTTGTAAAGCTTTTATTTACATTAGCCTTCACCTGAATTATTAAGCCCAAAGGAGCTCAAGGTCACTCAATCAAGATCAACACTTCATATATTTTCCGGCCATCCTCCTTACAGAAAAGATGCTCCATAATGCCAACTCTGATTACATTGGAGATTTATCATGCACTCAGCTAGACACTCACTCCTGAAACGTGTCTTGGTATAAAATTGTAGCCAAATTTTTTTCTTCTATTGAAAAGGATATTCAAAATGCATTTTTAAATTTAAAAAATTACATTTTGGGCCTCCTTTAATCTCACTGCTTTGTGCCAATTTTTCTATGATTTGATTAACTAAAAGAAAAAGGAGGGAGAAAAAGGAAATGTGCCAACCTTAAAATTTAAAAGCTATTTCTGTAGTCTTCTGAAACAAACCACAATTTCAGAACCTATTCATTAAAGATGCACTGTATACACAAAAACATGTAAATTGGCTGATGAGGTAAAAAAAAATAGTTGTTAAAAATGAAAATTGGAGGAAAAGAGAATTACCTATTGGTGCTCCAGCAGGTCCTGGACTTGCTTCTGTGCTTGCTCCAGTCCTGGGTCTGGGACCATATAATGGTAGAGGTCCATGATGTCCCATTGAATGGTGAGGAATCAGTGCTCTCTGGGGTTGCATGGTCAAATCCAATGGATCATTGAAGGAACTGGGTGGCCTTGGTATCTCTGACGTGTGCACTTGTGCTGCTTTCACTTGACCCTCCATGTTTTCCATATCAAGTAGAGGTGGCATCATCAGTGGTTGTTGTGACATCATCCTCTGCTCTGCTATCATTGCCATCATGCTTTCTTCAGATTGGAGCATTCTGGGATGTTCTCCCATACTAGGGTGCATCATGGGACGTTGTGGTCCCATCATTCGTGGTCCCATCATTCCAGGTCTCATCATACCCACCTGAGAGGGCATCATGTTCTGTTGCAACATTGTCATATCTTGTGGTGAAGACACACCCATGGATCCGATACTTCCTGCAGGAGAGGACATCCTGTTAAGTGTCGGGGTGGGTGGAACTATTTGGATGCCCTCCGATAGAGTAGCACCTGCAGTTCCTTTACTGTTCCTATTGTTTCCTTTCTTTACATAAACGTTTGGGCATAGCATTATTATCTATTTGGAAGTGAACTTTTGTAATGTGGCAAATTAAAAGCAAAGGGATTGTTCCTCTGGTCCGTGGCCAAACCTGCCTCAGGAGGAGGTGGTTCCACATGTGCTGGATCCATGGATTGTGGTCTTGGGCTAAGCACAGGGAGGCACACCAAAATCAAATTGATTGCCATGCTCTTCCTGGTCGACATTGTAAAACCTGCTCATTGGGCTCCACATGTGCTGGGTCTATGAATTGTGGTCTTGTGCCCAGCACATAGGAGCTAAATAGAGCCTAAAGGATTGCTTGTACTCAACATTGTCCCAATTGGATAAAGTCCATGTGGAGGTGGCCCTCCACCTGCTGAAGTCCATAACATGTGGCCTTGGGGTCATTATTGGGTCGGAAATGTGACATTGATTGTGCTAGTGACATTGTTGGCATTACTTCTAGACCCTGCTGCTGTTGTTTTGCTGTTGTGCCTGCTGCACGCTGATGTTGGTGCTTCTGCTGGTGTTGCTGCTGCTGTTGTGCTGCTGCTGCTGTTGTTGCTTGCTGCTGTTGTTCTGTTGGTACGGTTGCTGCAACGTTTGTTGTTGCGCTGTTGGGGTTGTTGCTGCTGTTCATGTTGCTGCTCCTTTGGTAATGTTGCTGCTGTGGTTGTGTGGTTGCTGCTTTTGGTATTGCTGCTGCTGTGGTTGTTTGCTGTTGGTATTTGCTGCCTGCTGCTGTCATTGGTGTTTTTGCTGCTGTTGGCATCGTTGCTGCTGTTGGTACTGTTGTTGTTGCTGCTGTTGCTGCTGCTGTTGGTTTGCTGCTGCTGTTGGTGTTGCTGCTGTTGTTGGTATTGATGCTGTGTTGGTATTGATGCGCGTTGGTGCTGATGCTGTTGTGTTGCTGGTGCTGTTTGGGGTTGCTGCTGCCTTTGGTGTTGCTGCTGCTGTTCATGTTTGGCTGCTCTTGTTGGTAGTGCTGCAGCTGCTGTTGTTGCTGATGTCGCTGTTGTTGCTGCTGTTGGTACTGTTTCTGCTGTTGGTACTGTTGCTGCTGTTTGTACTGTTTGCTGCTGCTTTTGGTGTGGTGCTAGCTTTTGGTGTTTTGCTGCTGTTGGTGTTGCTGCTGTTGGTGTTGCTGCTGCTGTTGGTATTTTTGTTTTCGCTGTTGTATCTTTAGTTGCTGCTGCTGTGTCTGAATCTGTTGCTGCTCCTGCTGCCATATGGTGGAACACTTGGAACAGTCACTTTGTTGCTAGGACGATTTTGCCATCAAGGCTCTTGGGTCACGTCTGTGCCATCGTTTGGGAGGGAAACTGCAGTTCAACTTTGGGCCACCTTGACATGGGAAGAGGTTGCTGTGTGGCTGATGAGGAAGAATGAGATTGTGATCCTAATGCTGTGGAGGAACTAAAAATTTCAAAGTGTAGGGCCTAAAGGTCCTGTTTCTGATGGGCACAATTTGGAATTCCTGCTCCTGGGCAAAGGTTGTTTGTATGACTGTCCATTCCATTGTTCTCTTGTGTCCTGGTTGCTGGTGTAATGTTGGATTCCCCCGCATGCCTTGGTGTTGTCTGCTGCCTCTTTGCATTGTCTTCTGCGCCTTCTTGCATTGGCAAAGGACTCGGCTGGTGGTGTTCACCATCGTTTCTCCCTGACCTCTTGGACTGTTTTTACGGTTGTCATAGGGGTTACTTTGCCTCTGTGATGGCGGCCGCTGGTTGCTGTCACCTTCCAATTTACCTTGAATTTGGTAGTGTGACCTACAAGGTGGGAAAAAGAAAAAATATATATTTCACTTCTAGCTAAACAAGTGACTTCATTAGGGGCTGTACATCTACACTGAACTAATAAAGAAATTCAACAAGTTAAAAGACCACTATCAAAACGATTCATCTGGATGAGACAAAATATTTTAAATTTGGCGGAAATATCTTGGTATATCATGTAGAATCCGCATAAGTTACTTTTGACAGAAAGGAAGAAAATGGGAGAGGGAAAGAATCTTAGTATTCTTCCACAGGCGACGAATTCGGCAACGTACCGGAATAAACCGCATGTTAAAGGTGCCGAATTTTAAGTGGTGGCAGAATACTAAATTCATCCCGGCATGTCAACGATTTAACTCTCCATTCATGTCAGCCAGTTGTAGTAAGTGTCCGTTCGGACACACTGACTAAAATATCCGATTTTGTACTTATTAGCTTTCTTCTGGCCTTATCTTTGCAGGGTATGTTAGGTACCATAACTTGTTACAAACATGCAAAATCTGATTTTTGATGATTTTTTCAATTTTCGCAGACAGGGAGGTAGGGAGACGGAAGAGAGAAAAGACAAAAGGGTGGGGGGGGTCGTGGGAAAATAGGTGGAGGAGGAGAATAGGTGACGAAGGGGGAGAGCCGGAGGTGGGGCAGTAGGAGCGTAGAAGGGGACAGGAGGTACTGGTGAGGAAAAGGCGGGGGAGTATGATCAGGTAGTGAGGTTGATCGGTTGGGTGGACGAAGTAGGCCGGAAGGAGGGTGAGAGGGTTAGAACTAGGGGGGGGAGCAGGGGCTAAAGGTGAGGAGAGCGGGCTGAAAAGGCAAACGTGGTGGTTGAACAGAGAGGTAGGTCGTTAAAGGGGATAAGGAGTGAAGTGGCGGTTTGATAAAGTGAAAGGAGGGCTAGAGAGGAGGGAGAGTACAGACAGGAAGAAAGTAAGATAATAGCGAGGGGATGAAAGAGGAGAGAGTGAAAAGTGTCCAGGCAGTAGGGAGTTGAGGAAGGTGGGTAGCAGAAGAGGGCTAAAAAGAGGAATGGAGAAAACGCAGGAGAGAGGTAGGAAGGAGGTAACAGAGGGAGGGAGGGCGATGAAGTCTGGACGGAAGAAGGCGCTCTGTTTAAGGAGACAAGGGAGCATCTGATTTAGTCACTCACTGATAGTCCTTTAACTTGATGACAACTAGGTTCATTCATTTGTCAATGGACTTATTTAATATGGTAAAAGTCCAACTGCAATGTCAACAAAAATTTTGGCACACGCTATTACCTTCGCCCAAAGCCCCCTCGCCCTGATCAGTGAAACATGTATTTTGTCTCTGAGCTTAATCTCACCAACATTGATTGTAGGGCCTGGGATCAAAATAATAATGTTAGGGTTTGGCTTCCAAGCTTTAAATTAAACTTTCCTGACTTTCATTGGTGATCCCTCTCAGGCATGAGATTTTTTTACCACTCTAAATAAAGACTTAAAATACTTAGTGGCTCGTTTCTCTGGTATCCACATAAACGTCCTTTGTGAATCCGTGGTATCTCTGCCTTAGATAGCAGGCCCGTACCAGGATTTTTTTACGTGGGTGTGCGGGTCTGAAATGTGACCTTAAAATTTTGGAAAATTGACCTAATCCCCCTAAAACGGTCCTTTTTTTGACGTTTGAATATGTCATCACCAAAAAGTGGGCCTTTTCGTCATAATTTACTCAAGTTTTGCCTTGTTATAAAAAAAAATCAGGAAAAAGGAACTTTTTCCCTTTTGTGGTTTGTTTGTGGGGGGTGCAACTAATAAACATTTATTTCATCTTGACAAAGGCCATTTGACATGCCACACATGCATCTTGTAGAAATAATTAAAAAGAGGAAAAACCCACAAACATGAATGTTTATCATAGGCCGGGTACGAGTTGCCGATGTTTGCACACGTTGTTGTACTTTTTCTTTGTTATTCAATAACTTTGAAACTAATGCTTGGTTCTTCATTTAGAGTCACCTGTGGAAGAGGAGCAACGCATCTATTTCTTGTTGTTTGGTTATCCTTGTGGACTTAACCAAAGGCAAAAACATGTATACAGAATGGTCCACCTCAACAGTGTGCATTGCACTTGCCCTTGTAAAGTGTGATAGACTGTGTTCATATGTTGACGTCAACCAACTACCCGCCCAATTCCTTGCCCACTCTCAAGCTTGCTGGCAAACACGCTTGTTTGGGAGAAATTACTTATATTTATACTTTCAACTGCTGTAAATGTGCCATGTTCGATTTCTTAGGGACCCCCTGATTACCGGAAGTAGATTGTTTTGATATCAGATGAAAGGCCATATTTTTCTCATTGTCGTCCTGAAATTTGAGCCCTCAAACCTGTTAATTCCCCAAGATGTAAACAAAAAAAATGCTGTTTTACTGGTTAACCATCATATTAGCACAGTATTGAATAGGGCGTTGCACTATACGTTATCACGTCTAGCATCAAAAACCGCAAGCTTTCTTTCCCACGCGTACTTGATGGGGTGTATGTGCATTGTGCAAGTGCCAGGCTCTCATATCAACTGGAGAACAAGATACACATAAATGGAACAAGCACCTTTAATTCTATTCAAAATGATATAAACGTCTTTTCATACAAAAAAAAATACACTTTCTTTTTACATTATCATAACATACAAACTACTCTTTGAATCTTTTTGAATAGTCAAGGATTACAATTATAAAGTATGATAGAAAATTAAAACAGATTTTTTCAATTTCAAAAGAAAGATTTTTGCAAAAAATATATTGCAGGTTTTTTGGATGGCTTTATTTTTGATATCAAAAACCTGAAAATGTTTTTATATAGAGAATTAAAACTTATTGATGCATTCGACTTGCTTTCATATGGACAAGAAAACATAAGTTTTAACAGTAAAAGAAAAAATTACAAGGGATATTACTGAGTTGAATTAGTAGTCCATTACTGAGTAAATAATCCATGTATCAAGTACGTACGACCAATTTTAGATCGTTGCCAATTTAAAAGTTTCCACTAACAACCATCATCATGTTGGAACATCGACAATGGTACCCTTTAGTACACCTCTTACAAACCCGGGGGGGGGGGGGGGGGGGGCACTCAACTTTTTTTCAGGTAGGATGTGCGGCCCCCAATGTGTCCTAAACTTGGGGGGCTTTCGGAACGGATTTTGTCTCCGAACGTAGGGGCTTGGTAACTGTAATTATTTTGGAGAAATTGCAGGCTGGATGCTGAAATTTGGCTAAAATTCAGCTTCTGAGGTGAAAAAATATTTCTGAAAAGGGGACCTTAAGAAACTGAATTAGGCTTCAAAACTGGGGGTCTTGGGAAAGGCTGGAGAGACGCAAAAAGGGTGTCCATTAGGGCCGCACATACCAGTACCTCTTTCCAATGTCAGTGCCCCCCCGGGGGGATTAAACATCGGGCAGATTCTTAACCCGAGCACGAAGGGCTACATATGATAGGAGAGCCCTTATTGGAGCATGAATCATGTATCAGTCAGTCAGCCTGTGTGGGGGTGCGTGCGTGCGCGTGCGTTCGTGAGGTGTGTGTGTGTGTGTCACATAGGCCAAGGGGTCTGCTGACATACTAAAGTGTTTAATCAGACAAAATATGGT
>JAMKCH010079287.1:0-19586 GCA_023653785.1 Ophioderma brevispina | reverse complement strand
TGGCCAAAGTTAAAGGTTAAAACAATTCTGGATTGTCCAATTTAAAAAAAAATGAAGGCTATTTATTTATTGTTTTAATGCAGTTCATAATCAACCGTGCTTCACCAAATGCACCCAAGCACACACGACTCACCAGGGGCAGTGTTGGGGGGAGGGGGGGGGTGTGTGCTTGCATAGGCTTAGGAACTAGGGGCTTGAGGGCCCCGCCTCTCCAATAACTTTGGCGGGTAGGAAAAAAACTACAGCAGGGAAGGAAAAAATACAGTAATAATTTGAAGGTGAAAGTGATTTAAAAGTTTTAAACATACAAAATTCTCCAGGATCGAGCTATAATAGTTTTCAGCCATGTTCATTATCTATACTACTAAAAAATAGATCTGTCTGTCCAGCTATGCTTTATGTATGCTTTGACATATGGGGCTTGATATTGGCATGAAGGTAGGGGAGGAACAGCAGTGCGGAAAGTTTGAGCGTCGGGATGGAAGTGAATGGGTCATGTTCTGAGGATGGACAGCAATCACTTCAGGATGGCCAATGATGTGGCAGCCCTGGGCGAAGATAGCCTGCGATACCCTAAAACAAATTGGTGTTCTCAATCGGTGGCGGAAAACATCACTTTCATGGGGGCGGGGGGGTGAGAGGCGACTCCTACATTACACATGTCCTATGGAGCTCTTCACTGATGGGGTTTATGGAGATGCCAGGGGGTTGCAAAATAGGGTTTAAGTCACTCCTCTGCTTCATGATGAATTACAGTTGCAGAGAAAATACAGTTTTGAATGCATGTGTCATCCAGCTGAAATCGCGGATTGTGATGGGATCAAAGTTCACCTGGGGTTATTCACCGAGGTTCAATCTGTGTACACCACAAGTCTTGGGACCGCTATTTTTTCTGATCAAGTAATTAATGGGTAAAAGAGTTATGAGCTGCCGAAAGTGTAGGGTATCATTGGTACGACACACTCCACTGACTCACATACACAATTACCAAGAAATCCCTTGTATGCTGTTCTGCTTAATTGTAGCAGACAGCCAAAAAAAGTGAGACAAATTCAGGGAAGGAAAAAACTACAGGAATTACAGTGCTGCCAGAAGAATATCGTGACCACAATATACATACTTGCCTGTGTACATAAAGATTCAGCGTACGGTGAAGCACAGCATACCATACGTGCTGACCCATATCATTTTACAGAGTTGCATAAATATGCACCTGCCATTACCGCATTGCTATTGTGCTATCAAGTGTTCCACGCTGCCACAATTTAGTTGCAGAAACTGTAAGCCGAGTAGCCCAAAGGTAGGATGTGCTGGAGAGAGGACACTGCAGACATATAGGCCGCTCGTCCTGAATTGGACAGAATGAGGAAAATGCTCAAACAATGAAATCCATGCCTTTTCCATCTGCAAAAAGAAGAAAATGAAATAAATGCCAAATTATGACATCTCTTGTAACCAGTGGCATAGCTAGGATTTTGAATATGGGGGGGGGGGGGCAGTGCTGCATCTAAACTGACCAATGAGGGTGTGGGTCCAGCTGGACCTTAAGCGCCCCTGGTGGGGTCTAGGGGAGAAGCCCTGGTGGGGTCTAGGGGTGAAGCCCCTTGAAAATGTTGGTTTGTATAGGCTTTCAGTGTCTTCTGAGGGCCCCTATAATTTGCATGATTTTGGGCTAAAATTTACTTGTCGCACATTGACCACTGAACTTTAAACCTATACGTTGCGGCCAATCTGCCTACAAGCGCCATGACCTGAATTCTCAAGTGAACCAACGGGCTCATCCCAACTGACGAAAATCAAATATTGGGGGCACAGGACCCCGGCAGCCTTGGCACGACACCATGACTTGAAACACCATAAAAATAGTTGGGTCGAAATACTGCAGTAAATTTAAAACATTTAATGCCATATATAAATCTCACTCCATCTTGGGATTTCAAATTTAATAAAATTAAATGACATATTAATACATATAATTACAACAATACTGATTTGCCTTCAGAAAGCACTATCCCTTGAAATGGAAATACAATGGACGAATCCCATTAACTTCCATTTAAAGGAGCCCATTTCGTTGTCCACAATACTCGTCCCCCCAACTGATCAAAAAACAAGTCGCGATTGTTATAATTAACCGTCGCCTTTGTAATGCATGGGTAATAATCTTACATGCAAATTCAGTCGTATATGCACGAAAATTGCAATTCGAATTTTCTGTCCAGAAACAGGACAGAAAGACAGCATATTGGCTAGTAAACGTGGGACAGTGATAGGAAACAAGCATTTGCTCATAACACAAAACCACAAGATAGGAATCAACTAAAATTTTGTGAATAAACTTTTCTCAAGGATATCTAGTGAAGCATGAATAAAACAGAAGGTGTTGGAATCACAAAATGCACCATTAAACATTACTACACAATGTTACATGCATTATATTGTAGCTGTTTAAATTTAATGTGGAACAATTTAAAACTAATTAAAACACCGGCTTCTTTATTATGAACTACAATATTGGTCAAGCAAAATGGAGCACATTTTCGATCATAACATCGAAACCAAACATGCTTTAGCAGCTTAGAAAAATAGCAGCTTCTTTCAGACACCAAAATTTTGACCACTTCTTGAAAGATCTAGAGTTCTGGGGATGAGGTTATTAGCAATCAGACCATGGTCCTTTAAAGGTGCATTTCTTGATCATAGCAACTCATTTTTTGTTTATGGCTATTTCTAAAATTTCAGTTCATTCTGACATCGACAGTGTGTTTTGACGTTATGACCAAATGTTTGTATCACGGTGCCCCATGATAGCCAACTGTGTTGTAATTTCTGTCCGTTTACAGACAGAAAGTACAAAATTGTGAATTTTTTCCAGAGTATATTGAATTTGCACGTAAGATTAGGCACACACTTTTTTAGGTAAGGGGGGGGGCGAGGCTGTGGATCACAAAATGCCATTTTGCTTTTCATGGCGCAAGTATAGCACTGCTACATCCGCATTTCAGTGCTTTGAAAATATTAAATGTCCAAATATGAACCTGAATGACAAATATGGTATACAAGGCAGCTTATTTGTACAGTATCTATAGTGGGTACTCTGGTAGTGGTGGTCTCATATGTACATTGTGCTTCTCTGTATTTCTATGCACACACCTTTGGTTACAATGTAGGTGTTTGCCCATGAAAGGATTCACTCTGCATGCTTGGTTAGAAGCTATGCATGCTCGATTTTGTTAAAAGTTCATGCATCACTGAATGGATGGCTTTGGCAAACTCAATTCATCAGTGATGAGGACCATACCTACTTCACAGTACTGCTAATCCTTCCAAGAAGTGGAGGATGAGGATGCAATGGTTATTTTAAAGGAATGAGACTAAGTTTTGAAATTGTCTGTGTATATGGGCCCGGGGGAGGTACTCAATATTGGTTTGAGTAGGGATGTGTCTTCCCATATGCATAAGTGCCACCCATTGACATAGGTTTTACCAAAGAAAATGTGACCCATTCATTTATATACCAATCACACTGACTTTGAGACAAATTTTCATGAAAATTTCCCATTTTCCCATATTCTTTTTTTTTTCTTTGAAAAGATTTCAGCAATTTTCAAACTAAATACAAATATTTAAGAAAATTTACTAAAATTTGGCACAAATTTATAGATGATTTTGAAAAAATTGCTATCAAATTGGTCTCATCAGCCACATCCATGCGCACCTGCAAAACTTTGTCATATTCTTCTGGTTCCATGGTCTTCATCACTGATGGACGAACTGAATGATTCAAACGACGGAAATGAACTCCATTTCCATTTTAAGGACTCTCAAGAAGTTACCTTTGTTTGTTTAACGTTACTCTTAGGAATAATATTACAAGCTTTTATAGGGTTTTACAGCATAGGCTTGTTTATTCCAAATTTGCTGTCTAGACTTATTTCCTGGACTACTGAACTCCTACACCTGGACTACTACACCTCTAAACCCTTAACTTCATTATTTTATTCTAACAGAGACCCGGTCTTGTCACTTGCCAGACTTTCGGATGCCCATGCTTTTGTGTAGGATTGTGATAAAGGGATGTTTTCCCACAATAAATTCCATGAACTTTGTTTTGCAAAATAAAAAAAGTATACTTTTTATATATGGAAGTTTGTGAAATTCTTTTAAAAGGTAGTCACTGAAAACTCTGAATTTCTGATTTTTATTCGTCCAGGATTAGCATCAAACATTCAGATGTGTTTGAAATTATGCCGCAGTGATGTTTCACAATCATCTTACAAAAATGTAGGCAAGTATCACCAGAACAAAAACTAAGCGAGGGCCGCCCATGTTGAAATTGATGGCAGGATCAGACGATGGTGGCCAACCTTAGTCAATATAGCAAACTCAACCCAATTAATCAAACATATTGGGCAATACAACAGCAATCACAAACCGATTGGGTGCTTTAGATTAATGTGGGCCCATCATGTGAGTTACCACGGCACATTTATGACCTCATCCACATCCGTTATTCTATATAATATTACAATATGTCCTTACTTGGCGTTGACTCTTCAGCTCCAACAATGTGGAATAAGAAAATATTACGTGATATAAGAAATTAAAGGGATTTTTGGTCAAGATTTTGGTTTACTACGCTTTACCTTGTGTTAACAAATGACAGCGTTTAAATTCGGGATTTCTTGGCTGCCACCCCCCCCAAACCAAGTGGAAAGGCCCACGGCAAACAGGTGAATTTTTATACGTGACATGGTATGAGGTCATCACGGCATCAACCAGCCTCCCGGGGTCCATCAGGTCTTTTAACAATGCATTCTGGAGAATGTGTGATAAGTCAGTACAACAATTCACATGCACATATTTCCTATCTGACCAAATTACCATACAACTTTGTAATAGTCTTGCCTACCTACTAGACTTCCAATACTTGTGGTGTTTTTTTGAAAAGGGTGTTAAGAAATATTTGTGATTGTCATGAAAAGGGGTTGTCTTTGAGGCCCACAAGTTAACAATTTTTGGGTGTTTTATCTACAACCAAAAAATGTTGAAAATGAGGGGTGTTTTCAATTCCTATCAAGAGCACGGTACCTAACTTGGGCGAGTGAGTGAGGACTGGGATGGGGAAATATTTGCATATAATATGTTGGTTGATTTCCTTTAATTGAACTACTATACAGACTAATAAATATTACTACATTTAGATACATCCACTATACATTGTATATATTTGTGGCACATTCTTCATTTTGATTTTTAACAAAGATCACAATTAATCCTTAAATATCACACAAAAAAAGGACAATTCATGCTACATATTGAAAATTATTTTACAAAACAAAGTTTACTGATATCAATTAATCCTTAAATCACATAGACTGGACAAAGTCTGATGCTATTGAAAATTATTTTTACATTTTGCTGTAGACACAAATATAACAAGACGAGTCCTTAAAAAAGGGACAAATCTTCTGCATTTAAGTGCACAATTTGTGAAATTAAACACAAAGTGAGTTTTGTATCACTATATGTAATGAATTAGCCAGGCATCAATCATAATTGATCACAACCTTTTTGTGAACCAAAGACATTCAATTTTCAATGTACTTTTTCGGATAAATTCTGGTATTATTATTTTGAAGTATACATCGTCATTGCAATGGAACACCATCTTCAGGTTACCAGACTTCCCTTTTAAAGGGAACTTCTATATCTCCAGAGTTTTCGAACTAGAGTATGCCTAGAAATGCCATTGTTGCGTCTGGCAGATGAAGGGGGCTAGCTGTATATTTGTAGATGTTGTGGTGGGGTGTTGCCATCACCACCCGTGGCGCATGGGGGTGGGGGCATTATGTGATAGACATGCGCCGAATAAATGCATATCTCCATCAATTGAAAATTCAAATAACATTCAAGGCCCTTGGGGTTTTTTGTTGAGGGCATGCTGAGGGGATTTCAATGTACTTGTATGGGTACCTTAGGTAACATTCTTGAACTGTTTGATGTTGCACATAAGTTTGTGTATATGCCCTTCGGTTGGATGACAATGATGTTGTTGATGAAGGATTCTGGGGGTGAGAGGATGCATTACCCAAACGGGGAATGCATCCTCTCACCTTCTGATTTTGCGGATGTTTTTTCATCATTCATTATCAATGATATATTTGCTTAAGTGTATCCGCCACTTTCATCATTCATCACCATCCTTTGTTTCGTCTATTCACAATACTTTCGTCTTGTACGAGTGTATTCATGAGACGTCCGACCGAACCTAAACAGCGTATTCTTCTTTTTTCCAGAAAAAAAAATTTGAAATAAAAATCGAATTGTGGTACTTTGAATACCAGTTAGTGCATAATGATTAATTATATTTAGATGAAAGAGAGGAAAAAAACAGTACGCCCCGGATAGATTCGAACCGGAGATCTCAGATCAATAGACTAGAGGCCCAACCGCGAGCTAAGCGGGATGTTTTGTTTGATGGTGTTGAAAATATAATCCTTAAGCATGGGTAAACCTTACTACTTAAACCAACGTCAAAGAATACATAAATTTACACTGTTGAGTAGCGAATAATGATTCTAGTGTAAGCTCTAAATAAACCATTACTTTACTTACTTACTTACTTAACCTTCAAATCGGTCAAGGTTGGTATCAATTAGTGAAGAGAAAGATTTTTGTATAACTTTTTCCTTCCCGAAGCATCAACGCGAATGCTTCCGAAGACGGCTTAATCATTGCAGGTCCATGTGATCATTTGTCCTTCTTCCCCCCGCCGATGCCATCCTTCCCCCCCCTGATGCTTATCGTGACGTCACGGGTCAATTAAATAACATCATAAAATTTCACTTTTTGGGCTCAGATGTATGCTGTTGTGTATGTTTTTTCACGTCTCCAACCCTTTGAAAACCTTCGAAGGCGTTCCATGCGGATACAATGTTAAAATGTTGGCTACACATATAGATATCCTGGCTGCCTGGGATCTGTTGGGCGTTTTTGGTGATTACCTGGTATTTCACTACTAAACATGTTGAAATAGTTCCGCCCAAATCCCTAGTCGTGTGCTACGCCACCTACTGTGGTTCCGTAACTTTGCGTCCAGTGCAAAGGCAATCACTATTGTGTAGTAAATATCTGTACATACATTGCTGTCCAAAAGTTGTGCCTGTTTACCAACCACACATGAAATATTATTCGCTTAAAATGAATAGTCCACCATGCTTCAGTGTTAAAATATCACATACAAACATAATTCTGTACCACAATTGTAATATTAATAACATTGGAGTATTTATGTTGGATATAATTGGCTATAGAAGTCATTCTAAAATTATTTTGTCAAGCAAAATTTTTTGCAATCTGACCCAACCAATTAGAAAAACTGTTACATAGAACCTTTAGGTTAGGACTAGTCTCATTTAGTGCAGACAGGGATTCACTATCACTTCAGTGGTGCAAGTAGGGTATGGTATATTACACTGACCATGGCCTGCATGAAATATGAGACTCATTGAACGCAGTCAGGCATCTCAGTAACAGCTAAGAAGTGTAAACAATGGATTGGCTGTACACACAATAAGACGAGTACCACTGAATGAGGTTTTGGTCAATTCAGGATTATAATCTTTCTGCCTGGGCAGAACGAAAAAAAACCACTTTCTGCATACTCAATAGAAGTTTTATACAACAAGGTCACTTTGAAAGGAAATACTTTATGTAAAGTAGCCTAATTCGCACCATTCACAATACCGTGTGCCACCAGGGGTTTCTCTTGTCAGTCACATTTTTACTGCAATGTCCAACACTCAATGTCAACCATTGATTTTAAATCAATGCAGCTTCCACAAAAACCTGAAAGGTGCCATTTACACCTACAAGTGGTAAGTTGTTGGTTGACGAAATCCTGGAAACTAAAAAATATGCAAAGCAGGAAGCCACAGAACTTTTGAGTGAGAAACCTAAGAACCTAGCCTCCTATTATACGCTACTTTATAGTGAGCTACATTGGCAAAAAACAGCTCCACAGAATCCATCTTGATTAATGGAAAGAAAAAATGCTTAGTTTATGTCAATGCTGTCGGCATGCTTTTTTCACATAAACTAATAAATGAACATTATGTTTTCCTCTGTTAATATTTGTGTCAGAAATTGTACCAAAAATTGACACCCCTATAAAAATTGAATGTGCAATCCCCCTTCTAAGTGGAAACTGGTGATTTTATCATTCCGTAGGCAACACCATCATAATCCTAATGGCCTTGGTACTTTCTTTCCGGTCCTTATCTGAACCCTCGACCTTCTCCATCACCCTACAAGATCAAACCACTTTAGTACAATAGGAACATTTGTCTTTTATGAGTCAACCATTGGTAGCACAACATATTGTGAATTGCGAGAATAAAGCAAACTTGTCATATACCCAGACATTTGACTCCCTCGCATATCAAAATCCCAAGTGGAATAACTACGTATTAAGAAGATCAGGTCAAACTCCTTAACAAACAACTCCTCCCCTGGTATACTATAATAACTAGCACCAAAAAATACTTTGTGTTTTCTGAATTACACGACATGTTTTTTTCTAGCTCAAAATTACAAAAACGGAATTACTATTTGGATAATTTTGTATACCTTTCCAATAAACGTTGCAGGTTACATTATCCCTGGATACATATTTAATAAAAGCCTGAACTACTTACAATTCAACAGTTTGATACTAGTTGACTGAAGTGCCAACATTTTGGCTGCTATATAAAAGTCTTGTACATTTATGCTTTGAAAAACAAACAGCAACTACGTATACTAATCAACATTGCATCTTCATTATTTTTACTGGAAATATAGGCGTACTTGTGCAATACATCCTGTCAAGTTCGTCTTATTTGCACCTCATACACATCAAAATTGCTTATTTTGACAAGGTTTGTTAATCTTAATTAGTTAATAAGTGGAGGTGTCCACACTACATTTATTAAAATATTATTACATAGCTGCAAAACTATAGAGTTTTTCATATCCATGCGAAAACGTACATGCGCATATCTTTTTGCTTTAACTGCGCTTGTTCTCTGGGCATGGTCATCATTTTTTTTTTTTTTTCTTTTCTTTGGATATAAGAGCACTTTGTGATCGGTTTTTGCAAACCCATTCTCTTATCCAAATTATTTGCTTTGCATTGTCAATTTCTGAATGTCTTTTTTTATTTCCTGATTCTGTATTTTTCAAGTAATTCAAATAAATATGTATTATTATTATGCAATCCAATGGTGGCGTCGAATTGGCGGGAAACAGGTGACATAAGTTCTTGGTCCAAGAGACAAACTGTGCTCGAAGAGCCGAACCTATCCGTGGGGATACAATGACATTGACCCCTCATCCCGAGCACAAATTTGTGAAGAGAGTCGTATATCTGCTCGTTTCATGAGCCACGTGGACCATGGTACGTTGCATATAGCAGTATGAATTTTTGCAGATTTTTTACATTAAACCGGAGGTCCCCTTTAATGACCTGTGACCCCTGCTGCGCAGATCAACCCAACTTTGGTGAAGGGTCTCAAGCTGCTTCATATCATTAGTCACTGACCATGGTACCTTGCAAATGGCAGATCATGGGATTTTGAAGAGTTTTCACATTAAGACCGTAAGTTCCCCCTAATGACTTTGAAAACTCCATTCTGTTACCCCTATTGGGGCCTTGGGTACGGTTCGTTTCTGAGCAGTCTTGTGATTTATAGCATGAATCTTGGCACAAGAAGGAATTTTATAGAATTTTGACGAATGCCCCTTTAAAAATAAATCGCCCAAGGCTCCGATTGGCACTATTAACTGAAGATGACCCTTGCACGTTTTGGAACAATAAAAAATGTGGACCCCCAAATTTGGATGTGGACCCTCAATATTTGCAATTCCAGGTTGTTAAGGGGTCCACTGGACCCCTTTTTCAAAACTTAGTGCAACCCTGCGACCCACATTACCTTTTACCCCAATCTGCCGTACACCCCATAGGGTTTGGGCAGTGGTTCTTCTGATTAACATCTGGTGTCATGGCACTTATTCTGTGGCATAAGAAGGCTTGATGAGAGGGCCGAAAATGGGCAAAAGGAATGGGCCCCGGAGGTGCCCACCGGGACCGGTGCCCAAAGCTGGGGACACCCGATAGGGACCTTGGCAGGGGTTCGGCGGGACGAATTTTCGGGCAATCGGATAACCGTGTGACACTAGAGTAGCATTTTGTAAAAAAGTGAGAAACCAAGAAGAAAGAAAGAATCGTGCAGGCAATACAAAACCTAGCCGTGCTACGCACACGGCTTAGGTAAAGATCGTAGTTTGTGAAGATGGCAGAGATTTGTTTACTGCCTTTTAAACAGAACATGTATAATTTTGTCACCATGTACACTAATCTTGCTGAGTTTTTAAGTGACCACTAGAAGATATATAACCTACTACTGAATGATGCAATACAGAACTTACTTGCATTTCTGTCTGTTAAAGTGCATTCGTGATTCACAGCATTTGTTTTAAATGATCGCTAGCTATCCGCAAGAAAAG
The DNA here is from genome assembly GCA_023653785.1 of Ophioderma brevispina. Taxonomy (NCBI): domain Eukaryota; kingdom Metazoa; phylum Echinodermata; class Ophiuroidea; order Amphilepidida; family Ophiodermatidae; genus Ophioderma; species Ophioderma brevispina. The sequence goes on along the minus strand of JAMKCH010079287.1, from coordinate 9,038 downwards.
ATTCCAGAACTGCATTGATTCGGATGTGGGTTTTGGGTGAGTGAATTAGCTGATCGCGCTGCCTGTAGACACTGTGTTGTACTGGACTATTTATCTTCTAGAGCAGATCAATTTGCACATAAGATTAGGCAAACATGGTCTACCTTGGGAAACGGTTCAGAAGATATTAAAATCTCAATATTTCTTTGAGTAATCGAGGGATGAGGCTGTGGATCATGAAATGGCCCCTTTAACATTAAAAATTAACCTTGATAACATTTTTCTGAGCCATTCTTTGTCAAATTTAATAAGGTGCAGTTTTTGATCCATTTTACCTTAATATGGTTCACCAGAGATCTTTTTTTTTTTTTTTTCCAAATTTCAGTTATTCTGACAATGCGTTTGATGTTATGAGCAATGTTAATTTCTTTTCTGTTGAAGGACGAAAATTGCAATTTCTTCTGGAGTAGATTGACAATGTATGTAGAATTGACTCATACTACTATTCTTAGGCCAGTCTGTTCGGATGATATAAAAAGGGTAAAAATCTTAATTTTTCTGTAGAGCAATTGGGGGGTGGGGGCCAAAGGTGTAGATCACAATACCCCCCTTTAACCCAATCATGATTAACCATTTCTTAGCCCAAACAAGAATAGTCTTTTAAACGACAAACCAATCGCCTTATCGGTATGTTTTAGTTACTTAATAGTTAGTGTAAATACTTGAGATCATAGGAAACCCTCTCGTATAAGAGAGATAGATAACCACAGTATTAATTTAGGCATCAACCATACCTCATCAACCTTTAATTTTAAATAGCCAGCTTTGGGAACGACACCTACAGCCATATCCTTTCAGAGTGAGTGCCCACTCCCCCTGTTAAGACTTTTCAGTACACTGTGAAACATTGTGGGTAGTTTATCATCAATAGATCCCTAATATTTTTAACCACCGCCCCGCACAAGATTACAAATTCATCAACTTACAGAACCAGGTTTTTAAACATACATTTACTATAAGGCAATAAGTAATCAACTATGGCAACAGTTCATAGCTTTCATTCACAAGTTGTATTTAGAAAACACACCCCCGTGCGGTCCGTGTATGTATGATACCTAGAATCCACAAGATAGTCAGTCATGTCAATGCATTACAGTAAAACCACTGAACGTTCCCTTGGTTGAGGAGCATATTGTAACTCATAGTGTGTGTTATCTGGGCCTTGTACACATATGGTTCTCTCATACTGGTCATGATCATCCATTACATGTCAAGACTGAGAAGTTATCCACTATGAGGGGTGGCTGTCCATCCAATCAAAAGTTTTGTTCTAGCTGCTTAGGAAATGTACATGAATTTCCTAGTATAGGCATATACAATGGCCTAAAGTTCTTAAAATATTGGAAACCAGAGGACTTTGTACTGCTACCAATGAGACACCCAACCCAACCTGGGCATGACTGTGATATTCCTGCAATCATTGCTTGTGCACACATGCTTGGGTAACTTGCAATGCTGTGGCTTTTATCCACTCCAACTTTAAACCATCTCGTGTAAAAAATCACTGAAAGCAAAATATTGTCATGGTGTGCATCTTTTCCACCAAAATTTTAAAAGTGTGAACACGTTAATACAGTGGTTTGAATATTTGGTTGCCACCCAGTCCAAACAAATTCCCTGTGAAGTCAAAAATATTTTCATGTCTTTTATTTCATGTCTTCACGTCTGTGAAAATAATCTGCTAAACTATGCAAAGTATGAACATCAAATCACCTTGAAACCTTCATGGAACATTACTCTTGCATGTAGTTATGACACAAACAATTTCCCATGTACAAAATTTCCAAACGAATAATCATTTTCTGTCATACACAGGACTAATCGTCCAATCACATACGTGTCCTGCAACAATGAACCTTATTGGCGGACAAATGTTATGGATAGCAACTCTTTGAATTGTGATTTACGGGAAGCACACACTACTAGCTATGAAGAGTTAGCATGAGCAGAGTATGAATATTTTAAAACTCAGTTACTTTGCATTTTGGTAAAAATACTTTTGTGGGGTTCAGTATCATAACTTACAAACTATTACAAAATATCCAATCACAATACAAACAATTCTCTACACTATTTGGTATAAAAAGACATAACACAATTTTAGCACATCCTTGGTAGTACCCTTTTTTTATTAACATACATATTTACATATTATTTGTACCCAAATTAATGGTAAGTATGGCAACTATGCAACCTCAAACTTTATGGTACGGATTTACACTAAATGATTATGCGTGCAGAAAATCAGTACCACCAATCTACCTAAATCATGACAGACAAGTGTTGGACATATGTGGCAAAATTCACTATGGTATTTTACATTTTTAGATTCATGTAGTTTTATCAGAAAGTTTTACCTATCTTAAACCTCCTAAAATAATTTATTTGAAAGAATACGTGCCTTTTAAAAGTTTTTAAATGGAAACACAGAACATCACACAAACCATGACCAAAAGCAGCAGAAGAATATAAATTTATTACATTTTTTGGAATGAAACTCCCTCTATTTTGATTTAAATTAAAAAGAACAAAACATTGAGGTATTTCTTTTTTGTTTGTTTTTGTTTGTTTTGCATCTTTATTAACATATTATAGTTGATTAAGCTTTCAACTCTAGCAAACCTTCTGAGTTGAATGTTTCATCATTGGTAACGGCCTTTTGTTTTTAATGTAGACAGCAGTACAAACACTGACCATTTTTTACCATCTTTTTTTAGCATCAGCATAGTTTCCAAATAAACCACACAGGAGCTCATTAGGTCTGAATGTTATCTACCCCTGGTACCCTGCAAATTTTGAGATTGTGACAACTAAGTCCAAACAGGTCCATACATTACAATGCGTCATGAATTGATGATGCTATCTCAAGAATTTGGGTCAGTTCTAATAATTGGTACTTTGTAGCTATTCAATTTATCCACAGTGACTGCATGGGAAACTATTGTTATCCATTTGCTAATCTGAATATCCAATTTTTACTATATAAAATATATTCATTAAATTATGACTTGGTTTTTCAGCAATTAAAAGTGTGCAGTCACATGATTTCTTTACAGAATTGTCCTAATGTGTGTTGTACAACAAAAGATAAACAGCTGAATAAGAGCCATTTCATTTCTAGCCAATGATAGTTGTTAGAATAGTAAAAAAACATCGTTCCTCGGACCGCCTGTGTCCCCTGCCGTCGCGGTTTGTGAATGTATAGGCCTCACTTACCTTTGAACCTTGATACGTTGGACCTGTGACCTCAAACAAATAAGGGATTGCATGTAAACTCCATAAGCAAGTTTGGTTCCAAATTGCACTTTCAACTTTCAAATGTGTCAATTTACAGTTTTCCCTATCTTACACCTTACTCACATGACCTTTGATCTTGGTAAGTGACCTTTAACCACATCAACCAAATGAGGGATCCCAAGTTGCCTCTATGACTCAAGTTTGGTTCCGAATTGAACTTCAATTTCAATGAGGTTAATTTTACATGGTTTCAGCCTATTTTACAATTGACCTCACATGACCCTTTGACCTTGGTATGAGGCCTTTGACCTCATCAACAAATGGGGGGGATTTCATGTGCAGGAGAGGCCTGTGAACCTCAAATTTTGTTTAAATCATCAAATATGTGACCCCTTTTTCACAACAGACAACATACTACAACAACAGACATCAACAACAGACTAAGTGGACAAAGTGATCCATGTGTCTTCCCGCCTTAGGCAGGCAAACAAAAGGCTTTCACAGTGCCCTCAGCTCATCCAATGATTTCACATTTTTTTTCTTTGGCAATTTCATGAATGAACCCTCAAGCACACTTTCAATATTCAAAGGATTTCGGTTTTCACACAAAGCGCAACAATGGACGATTATCATAGGTTTTGATACTTATGATATATGTGAATAAATAAAGAAGAAAACAAGACTACATGGGGGAAGAGCTCATTTGGAAATAGAAAAAAAAAAGCCTTTAAAAGCATAATCCACAGTCACATATAAGTAGAGAAATTTAGGTTCAAAACTTTAAGGTGTTATGATACACCATAGGCAAGGTTTTTGTGAGGAAGTAACCTGGTCCACCAAAACTTTGTTAGAACCATGTATTCATCTTTGTTTTGAATGGGGTAGTCATTTTGGTTTTGAAATGGGGATCACAAACTGTGGGTTAAGCAAACATCCATCCCTCAAGCAAACAGTAGCGGCAGAGTTCATCTTTCAGCATAGGCGGGACCAGATCATCAACAATTTTCCTGCGCAAGTTGATCTTTGGATAACCTAGGTCATCACCCAGGTTAAGACCACGGGTTGTGGTCACATGTCTGTAATTCCTCCATCTTACCAATGCATGTGTCATCTGCCATCATCGGTTTTTGATGGCAAAACAGGCCTGAGTCACCAAAGTCACATGAGTCACTAACACAGCCACGTACCTAAGGACCCCCTGGTATCCAGTCATGTAAATTGATCAACACAGAAGGATACACCAAAGCATTTATCACTTTTGGGCCGGACTTCTAATGACTCTACAGACCTTTGACTTTGAGAACCCCACCCCCCCTTGAGCAGTTGCAGTACCAGACCTTCTTTTGGGTGAAATGTTTTTTTTTGGGGGGGACCATCACTAATTTTGAGATTTCTAACCAATTTTGGGCCACAATTGCTGATTATTGCCAAAAATCAGTCATTTTTCTTCAGGGCAAGAAAAAGTTGAGGGTGGGGGAAATCCTCCAGTGCCACCACTGCTCTTGTGAGGGGTAACTGTGGAGTACTACCCAAGGATCATTACATGCAAGTGCCATGAAAAGGAATGCACATATGTGGAAACAACAGGTAATTAAGTTTAGAGTTATCATTTTTACCACAGAGACATACACAGACACACACACACTACCAAAGGAATCCCTAGGCGCCCTCTTGCAGATGACTCAAAAAGTTTTCGTTTCTGGTTTTTGCAAGTGTTTTCTGTAGGAAATGTCCCTGTGCCACTTTAAGGTAGCCCAAACCAATTTATACAATTTTCAGTTAAAATGGGATAAGAGTATACACATTGTTATAGGCAAACAAAAATACAAATTTTCAGAAAAATTGCCAGTGTTTTCTATAGGAAATGCACCTGTTCCACTTTAAGGTAGCCTGACCTAATTTATACAATTTTCAGTTAAAACAGGCTAATACACCTTAAGTGCAATTAGCCCTTTCCTACAATTGATGGAGCAAAACCGGTATAAGCACCATCGCCAATGCACAACATATCCAAACTGTCTCACTTTCGTCATTTTTTTATCACATAACAAGGCAGTTTTTGAGTAGTTAAGCATTGTTGGCAATGGCTTTCATACCGGTTTAGCCTCATCAATGATACGAAAGAGCAAAGTACCAAAAATATTACTATACCTAAATCATGTAAAAAATACAACCCTTCTTGCCAACACATCTCTAAGGCTATCACTGTACAACCAGAGGGTGTTTGAGTCCTTCCCACAATGCACCAATTTTGGGAAATTTCACCTCACTAAGGTCATGTGATCCCACAAAAATTCTATTCTTAACACATAAAAACCCTGACTTTTATACTCATTTTAGCCCACAAAGCACTAGTACTTAAGGATTTCTGTTATCGTGATCATCATGAAATGGCTTGTGAACTTTTTGAACACAATCACTGACATGTGTTTCGTACAGTATAAGCACACTGCAATGCATTATGGGATTGGTTCAAAACACCCTCTGCTATGCAACCAAGACAACCCAGTTTAAGATGAAAGATTCCAAGACACACCATTACCTCAGCCAGTCCTTGACATCACGTTTGTACCACTTAATGGTTCCATCCTTATCCAGTTGCTTCATAATTGCAATTTCTTTTCTGAAGTCATGGCTGCCTCTCACATCTCTGTATTTGAGGAACTGTTTGTCATAATAATGTTCGGTATATTGCCTGGTAAAGCCCATTCCGTAGACACTGACACTGTCGCATGCATGGAGGGCGGTAAACAGCATCATGCCACCTGTTGTCGGACGGAATGATCTGGTAGATTCCCACCTGATGGAAATTAACAGAATTTGAATAATGACGTCGGAAAGAATCCATGAGGCTTTCTAACTAATATTCAATATGGATTCACTTGCCCGGAAAAGGTGGAGGAACTTGAAAATCATGTTTCTGGGAAATTTTGATATTTGGAGGGTAACCCTTGGTACATTTAAATAAAGAAAATGCATTAAAATGAAGGGGAATTTTGTAATCCAGGAGGAAATTTGATTGTTCTCAGGAAATTTGACATTTTTTTCCAAGCTAATGGAGTCATGCTTTTTAACTAGATACTGTTAGAATGTCACATCAAACTCTGTTTAGTCTATTCAGTTATTTTTATTCAAAGTTATATTCAAGTATTTAAAAAAAATAAGGAGGCAGACCTATGTTACACATGACAAATTTGGTATTCCCATCTCTCTCTTTGAGTGAAGGGGCCAGATTCCACCATATAATGATGATGTAGGGTCACCACACTCTTCCACAGTGAACCGTTACCTCCCAGCAAAGGAATATGGCCATTTGTCACAGGCCCTCAAAAAAGTGAGGAATTTGGGAAGCTCCTTCTAGGGAAATTGTACAATGCGAGCTGATTGAAACTGAACTGATAATGAAACTGACATAAAAGCCCTTGACCAATTGACCGCTCGACACCCACACTCGATGATGATGAGAAAAAGGTTGTTACAAAACTACACGGGACGGATTCTTACTCAACGTGGTAGCCTATACGGCATCTACACCATGTCTACCGCGGAAGCTACTGCCACTGTACACACGGGCTAATGCGAGGCGTAGCTACAAGATAGGCTTACTAAGTACACAATATAGGTGAACAGTAATTGTGGCTACTCTGCTTTACCTACCCCAATGGCTAAACTGTAGTTGCCCACTAGGTGGAGAGAAGGTGAATGTTGAGTAGACAGTATGGAGTAGACACGCAGCTAGCAAGTATCTACCCCGCGGTTACCACGAAGCCATTTTGAGAGTGGGTGAAAATTTCATGAAATGAGGGCGCAATACACTTGGGCTCCGTGTAGCATTTTTTGAACGTTTTTAGGAAAATCATTACGAAATTCAAATCGGGCATCATCAAAATAACCCCCCATATTCGAATTTTTAATAAAAAACATGCAAATATATGCCAAAAATATCAAAACAACAAAATTGGCCATGAGAAATACCATGGAGCTGAGAACTGGTGTAACCACATAGCTACTCCACGACAGTGAAGACAGCCGCTGTGTGTACACTATCCGTCTATGTGGCAAAATACAAGGAATCCTGGCCGGCGAGTGTACGTCTAGTGGAAAGGTAATCGATGTCTACTCGGGGTAAGCTGTGTGGTAAACTACCATGAGAAATTGGCCGTGTACATGTATATATTTATAATCAACTATGAGAGCCATATTAATCTAACTGAGGAACTGAAGAATTTGCTTCAGTTTAGGGTTTTTCTCAGCATGGATTGGTATCAGATGGATCGGGCCAGGTCAGGAAGGTCAGCTAATGGACAATGCGGCCTGGATCAGCTTACTCAGTTGATAAATCCTGACCCCCACCACAGCCATCAACAATGAATTGGGTATGCTACGAAGAAGCAGCTTATCCTCCTTGCAAATAAAACACTACTACTTTATGAGAGTAGCGCACAAAGTCAGGATGCAGTATTCGCACATTCTCAGCACTGGTTTGGAATTTGCCGTTTGGGTCTGGTGTCCCACTGTAGCTTGATGTAGTATTAATTGCCTTGCGGCATGGAAGAAAGATGTACCTGATACCCTGTATATATAAAATCAAAACAATAATATTAATTAATCATCATGTATTAATTTGATTAATCTCCCATCACCGCATGAATGACGTCTGTGACCCGAGTCCGGCCTCTGATCGCCACATCTGTTGTCCTGCCATGGCCTGGATCTGCCAAGCTCTATCCCTCCATGCCACCTCAGCCCCTTCTCCACCCTCTGTGTCATTGGACCAAGTCTCTGCAGCACAGGTCATGGCAGGGAAAAAAACCCACTGGTTGAACACTTTTCCTTTCACAATAGTCGCAGGTAATTGCTCGCAACCCCAACCAAGTTCCACAGCCAATTTCCTGCATCAGTCCATCAGCCCGCCATCAGCCCACCATCTATATCTATGTGTTAAACCGAACCACCATTCTTACAGGATTCGATTTTGCTCATTATATGATATTTACATTCCAAATCAAAATCCAATACACCATTTAATGTGAGCAGTAATTTTGGTGGGAATACCCTACAGATTAGAGATGTAACCGATCCAGGGTTTCCTCAGCAGATCCGATGGCTGATATTTTTTGTAGTATCGACCAATCCACCGATCCGATCTGATGATTTGTCCATCTAGTAAAGATCGCACAGAGTTAGAATTCTTAAACTTAGGAATGGCGACGATGATTATAATCATCAAATCTGTGCAGTCCACATTGCTTTACCTTCTGATGAGAATTTCGGGGAAAGGTTACTTTTGAGCAACTCTTGTCTAATGTCTCTACTTAAAAAAACTGAGAAAAATACACCATTAGTACTTCATCCATTTAATTAAGCCAGTACATCGGATGAGGAATCAGCAGCAGCCTCAGACATATTTTGGCTGATCGATTTTTTTGCCGATTTGCAAATCGGCACCCGTCCAATGTCCGATACAAAACCCCCGTAATCTCTACTATCGCTGATTACCGGTAACTAATACTAAAATTACCGGTACCCGTAAAACAACCATTTGATGTATATTTATTCATATTCCAGCGCAGAAAATTTGGAAACAAAAAACCTGTGCGCTTGGCCGGATTCAAATGGCGACCCTTCGTATTACTATAACAACACTCCTTGCCACTACAGAGATGCCAGTGAGTGTTACCAAAAAAATCGAAAACGAGTAAATTTGGGTAAAAATGACCAAAAACAGGCTGAAAATAAATAAAACTGCCCGAATTTTGGAG
>JAMKCH010079279.1:0-41959 GCA_023653785.1 Ophioderma brevispina | reverse complement strand
GTTAGCACTCAATTGAAAGCTGCAACCTTCCACTTCAACTAAACCTTCCCCTACCCCATCAAGCAATGTTGGGGGAATTGGAAAGACTTCTGATGACGATACCCATTCACCTGGTTGTGGAGACGGGGGAGCAGTTTTCCGGAAAATCGTTCAAAGTTCAAAACAATTATTTCCAAGAATTGTAGCAATCCTATTGTGCATAAGAGGATCTTTCAGCGGCTTAACAAAATGAAGTATAATGCAAGGAGGCCAAATGCTACAAACCGTAGTGTAAAAGGATAGAGCTTTCCACCATCCACTTAATCACACTCTCACAGATATGTTGGTTCTTTGTTTCAGTTTCACCCTGTGGGCATTACTTTTCCTGCTAGCCAGGCTCTCCATTGTGACCCTCACAGTCCTAGTGGTATGGTTGGCCAGGCAAGGTGGAACCTAAAGGAATGATTTTCACAGAGCGGAAATTTCAATTCTCCATTAATTAGGTAAGATTTATCCTACACCCAAGGGAAACATTCAAATTATTAATTGATCACAGCTTTTTGAAAGCAAATCTATTGTGACAAACCAGAACAAAATACAAATTTAAGTGTGACACATTTTGATAATTAATTAAATAGCTACATTGGTGGCAAATTTTACAAAATCATTGTGAGGTAAACAATTTTGTCTCTAAACTGTAGTTTAATACACAGAATGAGTTTGGACATTGGAGGGTGATATAATCTACAAGGCAACAAATTTTGTAGGCCCTATTATGCAAGATTCTCCCTATGGTTAAAAAAAAACTATGAAATCAGTTAGTAGTGTGAATGCAAGAAGGTTGTAAAGTGCAATAGCTGCCGTTTGTCAGAATTGCATGAAAAACCCTATATTGCCATTCTTTTTGTTTTTTTTTTTTTTTTTTTTTGTTTATTTGGTACAGTGGTCTTGAAATGGTTCTTCAGGCGACAGTCGAATGAAGAAACCATTTCAAGGAGCCACTGATCAAGGAAGATAACAGTGGAGTTATCCTAAGACATGAGCAGCACTCGATTTATCACATGGAAGCATCACCCAAAAATGTAGATTTATCACTATGGAGCTATTGCACCTACGACCTTGTTGCACTCACAAGATGATGTCAGTATTTTGTCACAACAGTATTTTGCTTAGTGTTATGAGATTCATTAGGAATCGGTTTTTCTCTAAAATGTAGTTTCCACAGATCTCTAAGGAGATTGGACAATGGGGCGCTATTACGTGCAGAGTCAATGACCTTTGTAGACGAAAGGGAGAGACTCATTGTTAATAACTTACTAAATATCAGTTGTAAGATTTATACCTCTGCGACCATTCAAAAAAAGAGACAAATGGCATAGGATCAAATGCGGTGTCCTCAGTTTCAATGTGTCCGAATGTATAGGTGATGTGATCGGGAAACCCGACACATGCATGTCGCACAGGACCGTTGAAAAAAATAGAAGAAGAGCTTAAAATCTGTTACATGGTAGTATTTTTTTGTCAGATTGTATAGGGGGAAACTTTTGATGTGTGTATTAAAGAGAAGAAATCAAACAGTTATGGAAACTTAATATTTCAAACTCTGTCCAGTGGTAGTGAAAAACTCAAAATCTACATTTCCCACCAGTGGCGGGTTTTCCCAGATTCATCAATATTTGTAGTAGCGGTCGGTATCGGCTTTCACATGAGTACGAATCTGCCTGTGTTGTTGCAGAGATGGATGAAATGACATAGACTGCAAATCTTTGGTTTGTTTTGATTTTTTTTTTTGTAGGATAGTGTGCTGCCCGCTGGTGCCTTCTTACAAGCCTGGCTGCTCCTGGAAATTTTCCTCACTTTCCAGCTCAAAAGACGCCGTGAGGCCCAGGCAGCCGCGGACCCAAGAAAAAAGCCCAATCCATTTGGTAACGACACGAAGAAAACAAAGAAAGAAGAAGGTAGGTACCATCCATTGGGGAAACGTGCTGGGTGAGATATTTCGGTTGTATCGCATGGTACATGCACAAGATGGCCGGTTTTGCTATACGGTATCCCTTACCATGGGGTGGGGTTTTGTCCTTGCCGACTCTGTCGTCAGCGTTGGCGGCGTCAATATACCAGAAAACAGTTGCTGTACTGCCCCGATTCCCTGGTCAAAGGACTTCACAGGTAACACTAACATATGGTGTGAAAACAGTTAATGTAGGTCAAAGGTCATATATTTGAAACTGTATTTTCCAATTTTCTGCTCTTAATCCGCTTGAATTGTTCAAAAATCTCTCACCCTACAGTACTTATCACAAGGGTATATCCTGCATACTCTTGTACATATTGACATAAAGAAATCTGGAGTGTAAAGGATTGACCTCGTGAAGATGTAACCTTGGACCCTATTACCAATATGTTCCTGCTAGAGGTATGTGCAGGTTTACTGCAGGGTCTTTTTTAGCATTTTGCAGCAAGCAGTATTTACAACTGAGCAAGAACACCCTGTTTGGGGGGACTCAGTTTTCACCAAGTAATAAGCTTACATGTTCAGATTTTTGCCAAGGAATTTATTGGCTTCAAATCAAAAATTTAATTCAAATTTAAGCCTGTCCAAAGCTCCTTTTAAAAAGGGAGGAAGAGCTAGCTAATTTCTATTGATTAAAGTGGCACTGGCACATGGTCTAGGCCATTGGAAGAACAGAGAAAGAACTAAATCGATTTTGAAAAATCTTGAGGCGTATATTTTTCAAAATGTGCCAGTGTCCTTTTAACTCTAGGTTGCTCCCCTTAGTGGTTCCATTGGATTGGGAAATTAACATGACGTTACCTCGTCTTTGGGAGGGGAATCAAGGCGGAACCCATGCATAAGTCAAATAGTGCATGAACAAATGTGAGTGGACTGATAGTTTTGGGCCCTATAACACGGGTGGCGGGCCATGGACCCTGCAGGGGGAAGTCTGTCTGGGGCACATTTTGCGCTCATAATATCCAAACCACTAAGATTTCACAGGGTAAAGTAAAAAGTAGTAGCTTTATCTTCAGACACCCAAATATTGTACATTTTCCATAAAATCTGAGGTTCTGGAGAGGCTAATGGGATCGGTGCATGAACCTTCAAACTTAAAATGAACGAAGTTGGAAATCCCTTTAGATAACAGTTAGCAGGAAATACAGCAATGTGTTGCACCTTATGGGAACCAATCTATTGTAACATGATGATGAATTTGTGCAGGGGTCTGAGCGTCTGGCCACTTGACATGAGATGACTGGCCCCGTGATTTGATGAGAGATCTTATCTTGCATGTGGCGAGAGAATCCTCACAAGTCACGGTAGAAGAAGCACCATCTGATTTACCGTCAATGTTCCCGAAGAAAAAAATATACAATTCAAATATTCTAGGAGTTTGACGAGGGGTATTCTCATTGCGATTTTTCACAGACATCCTGAATTTGGCCCCCACAATATGTTGTGAGGGCCTGTGTGATCATGTAGATGGATGTCGGGCGTGGGGCGGCCAAGCCTATTCATTATAGCAATTCACCAAAAATTCAAAAGAAACACAGCAATACTGAGTGCAACCACAAACGCAATCTGGGTGCTTTGATGTTGGGGTCAGCTGGTGTTTTCCCATGACCTATCATATGACCTCGTCCTCATTCGTTATTAATAACAAAAATTCAGAATACCCTTCTTGGATTGATTCTTTGGAATAGAAAATATTCCTTGACGACAAATTCTAAATTTTTTATATTTCAAAATTTCGCTTTTACGTCCGAAATTGGGATTTCTGGCCACCCTCCCCCTGGAATGGCTGCCTGCCTGGCTTGCTGGTTGCCTGTCTTGATGTCTATACACTGGCAGAACATTCTATTAACTACTCTACAACTAAACCAAATATTATGGGTGGTAAGGAGGACATACCGAAGCCTCATTATATTATGACTAATGATTCCGCTTTCTCCTCTGGTTCACAGAGGGTGAAAGAGGGGTGACGGCGGGGTGACTCTAAGCGAATGGCATGTATATCTAGCAGATGGAAGGAATAGGATATATATTTGAGCTGGCGGTAAGAAGTAGGAGGGGATGACAAGGCGGGGTGAAGTGGGACACAGGATAATATAGGGGCAGAAGAGGAAAGTGGGGGTGAGTTGTAGAGTGACATGATATACTTTTTGGCAGGTTACGAATATTAATAAGCTCATTAAAATACACAATTTTAAAAGAAAATTTTTCATTAATCCATTGTCTATCAGACTAAACTATTAGTCTTGAATTTCTAACATGACCCAGTGATATACACACAAGGGCGTGCTTTGTACATTGGACAGGATTTATGATATTTTAAATGACGCATTTGCATACTGGCCCATCATAGGCCATTATAGTTCGGGCTAAAAATGAGTAGGTACCACCTGGAAGGAAAGTTTATCTCATGTTGTTTTTTTCTATATCAGAATTTATGAGGAATAAGAATATGTTAGGTAAAAACGGGTGCGAATCCTGAACGTATCCTCAATATAGGGGGGTAATTTCCTTCCCTTCGGGGGTCCAAAAAATTCAGAAAATCATTATTATGGTACATATGAATACAAATAAGATATCCGACCGTATAATGACCTAAGAATTAAGCTATTCAGGTATTTAAGTATAAATGTCCTTGATGTAGTAAATGATACAAGGGTAAATAAGTTGTAGGGGGTCACGAAAGACCTCTTCTTAAGAAATACAGTTGAAAAGTGCCTAAAATTACAAAAATCCCCAAAATCAGGAAGCAGTATTTGTTCCATCCATAACAGTATTTCAGGATCTAGGTATGGTGAAGGTCTGGTGCGGTGGGAAAATGCAGTAGTATTTGGGGTCGCAAACCATGGGGGGGGGGGGGTGCAATTCAATATGCGGACTTATAGGTACTGTACCGTGATGGTACGAACATTTAAGTGTGGAAGAAAAAGAAGAAAAGTTTATCTCAATTGCTTTGATAGATCAGAATTTATGAGGAATAAGAATAGTTAGGTGAACAAGCCCCCGATTCCTGAAAGCACCACCAAAATGGGGGTATTTGGGGGGAGGAAACTACTATAAGACATGTGAAGAAAATAATACTGACCGTCTAGTGATCACCAGAATTTAGCATATTCGGGTTTTAAGTATAATGTACTTTATGTAATAAATACAAGGGCAAGTAAGGTTAGGGGTCACTAAAGCCCCCCCCCCCCCGGCCCCCCCCAAATATTACGAGAAATTTACTTGAAAATTCCTGAAAATAAAATCTGACCCCAGTAGAAAGTAAAGTAATTTGTTCAATACTAAACAGAAGTTTCAGATGATAGTTATAGTTCATCTGTGCGAGGTAGGGTGAGGTGGCAAGCGGGTAAAATAAAGTATTATGAGGGTGCAACCCCTGGAGGGGGCACTTGAATATAAATTTGTCTTATATGTGCTTACCAGGTGTAAGAAAAATAGCTTTCATGGGTGTGGGATTTTCATAGATAAAGTGGCCAGTGAAGTTTTTATGTTGATATCTGGGAGAGGAAAAGGGTAATGGTGTAGATTGAGTGATGGGGGGGGGGGGTTATTGGGTGTCAATTTTGATGGGGTTGACTCAATAGGTGACTTTAGGTGCCTACCAGATGGTAGAGAAGGGGCATTGAAGCGTTCTGTTGATTATGAAGAAAAGGGGCGTCATTTGGGTTGTTATAGATTGAAGTGAATGGGGGTCAATGGGTGTCAGTTGATGTCAATGGGGTTCAAAGGAACAGGCAGGTGATATCCACAAAGATATGGGAGCACCCCCCACCACCACCACCATCACCACCACACCACCACCAGGATAGCATTATACTGCATGAGTCCACCTCAATTATATATAACATTTGTTGCAAAACATTACCATTTAACTAAACAATTTAACTAACACAGTTATTGTAGTTTGCCAACCCCACGGCATCATGTAAAACAAAAACTGCATGTTCGGGGGGGGGGGGTGGATAGTTAAGAAATAATACTATAATACATGATTCAAAATAAGATATACCAAACCTGTAGTACATACGAAATCAGTTTATTTTATGTATTTAAAGGGACATAATGGCATGCAAAAAAATTGACATATGAAAAGACCCTTGCTGAAATCACTTCCACGAGTTTGAAAACAAAACACCTCCCCCCCTCCGAACTCTTCCTTTTTTTACTGTTTACAGAATGTAAAACATCCAAATGTTTTCAAACTCTTGAAAGTGATGTCATAACGGTCCTTTCATTATGTCATTTTTCCATGCCATTATGTCCCTTTTACGTATTAAATTTATATGCTTGATTGTTAGAATGGATATGACAGCTGAATATAAGACTGTGTGGGGGGGGGGGGTAATGCACACCCTAGTGCAAAATACATTGGAAAATTACTTCAAATACAACTAACTACTGTTGGTTTTTTAACGTAATCTTTAAACATGGGACCAAAAGATATTACATAATAGGTAATAATCAAAACTAATTTAATTTACATTTGGAACGGATATATAGGGTCTGGGTCAGGAGGGAAAGGGGTTTTTTAGTGTTCTTTTACAAGACAAACATTGATGACAGGCTTTATCAAATTAAGGTAAAAGTGCTTTACATATAAAAAAAGACCAAGTTTAGCGTATAAATAGTCGATTGCCTCTCCTTTGAACCTCCATTTTGAATCAAAATGACCACCCAATAACCCCCCCATCGTTCAATTACAAATTGACCCCTTTCTATCACAATATCACATAAAAAACTTCAAGGACCACGTTTATCTATGAAAAATAACCGCCCTGAAAGCTATGTGGCACCACCACACCGGTTAGGTACATATAAGACAAATATATTCAAGGGACCCCTCCACGGGTTGCCAACCCAAAATACAGTATTTTACCCTCTGGCCCTTCACAGACCTCCACAGTATGAACTATACTATCACCTGAAACTACTGATCAGGATTGAAACAAATTACTTACTTCCTAACTGGGGTAGGTTTTTTTTCAGGGATTTTCGAGTATGTCTTTAAATTGGGGGGGGGGGTGGGATTTTAGTGATACCTACACTTATTTGCCCTGTAAATTATACATTCAAAGACATTATACTTAAAATACCCGAATATGCTAAATTCTTGTGGTCACTATACGGTCAGTAAATTTTATTTGTCTTCATACGTCGTGGGTTCTGCATAGGTGAAGAAGCATAAATGATAGTTCTGAGGAAAAACGGCGTTTGAAGTTGAGGTTACTATGAATGCGTGTAAGTAAATGAAATAAAAGGAAATGGCTATTTAAGTGGTGTAGTTTAAAGACATGAATGGTTATTAAATGACGACAGTATTAAAATAACAAGAAACAAATGTTTTTTTATTCAAAATGGCCAATGAATGTGGTTCGATTGTTTGTCAAAACCCAAATGTTTGATTCGCTGTGCTCTTAGGAGTCGATACGATTCGACTGCATGAACCCGTTGATTTCTAATGTTGGTATGGGGAGATTACTATAGATACGGTTTTTTACTATAAAAATGATTGATGACGATGATTACCACCGATGATCATAAAGAATAACGATGGCGGTGATGATGGTGTGGCAATAACGATGAATGAATGAAATAAGGAAACATCGAGCTTGACGACGACAAATGATGATGAAGACGACGAAGACGACGACGATGTCTAATGATGATGACGACGATGTCTTTTGCATTTGTGTTATGCCTACAAACAGTGCAAAATTGTATACCAAATGACTCCAATAAGAGGTTTTAGAAAATGGGGAAACATTCACTGTTGCATTAATTCATTCGTTGACAATTAAAGCGAAGACTGACCACGATGACCAAAGAATTCAGAAACTACAACCCTATTACAAATGTGGCTACTAAAATTATTATCTTTAATTAGTCGCCAATAGTTTTAACTCATTTTTGCAGAAAAAACAATTTCAAGAGTAAATACGTTAGAAGGAACACAAACATTGTATAGTGTATGTTATATAAAAAATAATATAATATTGTGAATGTGGTAACACACAATAATATTGGTTTAGAAATGTTTCCAAAAATGGAGCTCAGAAAATATTACAATGTAAACTGGATGTTTCATAAAACTCAAAAGGATTTGGAGGATAAAAGTGGTCTTATTTTCTCGTTTTTCTTAAATTTCCCATTACATTATATATAGTTCCTATCTTTAAAGTCATGTACAACACTTAAAATATATACCAACTTAATTACAATTAAAGGGTAAATAATACTCCATAAAATCTAAACATAAATCTAACAATTTAGAGGGTCACTAACGCCTATACAAACACACATTCCCAAGAAAACATATCAATTTGTTCCTGAAGGCGAGTTTTTTTAAATGATGTTATCTATTAGTATTATTTAGTTTTTGCAGAATATCAAAGTTAACATCAAAGAAAATCAAAATCAACTTTCGCATATGTTTTACAAGTCTATTTTTGTAACACGGTTTACTAAGGGATGGGGGTGTTAACACCCCGAAAATTCATTATTAATAACGCCATAGATGATTTCGATGTTTGGGGGTATAAACCCGTTGAGAGCATTGGTCCACGGTTTTCTACTGCTTCCAACAGTAACCAGTATGGCGTCCCAATGACGTCAAAAAGTTCCCACAGTTTGGCAAAAGTGGTCCATTTTCCACAACACCATCATAAGAGTATAAATGAAAAAAAAATTAAATTTTTGCAAAAAAAGGGTAGAATCTGGATTTTCATGCGGGTTTTGGCCCTCAATGAATAATGGAAAATGAACTAGTTTTTTAATCAACATATAATTTTTAGAGCATAAAGCATTGCACATATTTAAACAAGAACTAATAACGAAAATGGTAATGCAGTATAATTTATAGGCGAATAATGTGACCGAGATCGGAAAAACTAACTAATGGGTGCGCCCATTATTTTTATTTTTTCCCCCCGAGATACATTATTAGTCCATAGATTATACTACAAATTTCTATGCTATTAAACCAGCTTTTACTAAAACAACTTGACTTTTATTTTGTTTGTTTGGTATTATGTTTAAGTTATATGGCTTATTTATGTGTATTTTGGTATGCTGATAAGGAAAATAAATGATAGAAAATGCTTAGCGTCTCATTATGCAGAATAATGGGCAGCAGAATAATGGGGGAGTAAACTGACCAATCAAATGCTGCATTTTCAATAATGGGTATATGAGGTAGTCGACCACTTCCACATCGACTTCGACGCTAACGCCGGTGAGGGTGCTACCTTCACATTTGTTTCGGCCAAATTAAGCAGAAGGATAATTATATGGGAGACTTGACGAAGTTTTTAAATCGTGTTGCGTACCGAGGGAAAGTTTACCTGGGGTGGTAACTCCTCCCCTTTGGTATACGAGGGTTAATGTCACTATACCCCCCCCCCCCCAAAAAAATAAATAATTTGGTGAAGTTGTACAAATGTTAAACTACAACTTGGATAATTCTTGTTGTTTCACGACGCACAGACCGTCGGTTTCAATAAGTACAAGTAACAATAGCTAAAACACAATAGTTAAAAGGTATAATAACATGGCCAATTCCCTCATGAAGTATAGAAGGTAATATTCAAACCGATTCCTTAAATCTTGATACCTATTTCGATTTGATCACTGAAGTAGCAATCTTTGTCCCAGCGATTACGTATCTTTCACCATTTATCTGTGTGCTTTGAGAGATTTGGACACGCAAAGCTTATCGAATACGTATTCGATTGTTGGTGAAACCCGTTTTATACAAATGCAATGTTTTCGACTGTCTGTTATTTTGGTTTAGGAGATGTAATTTCACTTTTATTTTTGGGTCCTAAAGAGATAATAAATGCAACCAGAATCAACGATTAACTCAATTTGACCAAAAATCAGATTCGACACAATGTCGTGACCACGAATAAACCCCCCATTTTGGGGGTCGTTCAGAATCGGGCTTTTACTAACATATTCTTATTCCTCATAAATTCTGATCTAGAAACCACATGAGATAAACTTTTTCCTCCACACTGAAAGCATGGTTTTCTACCATCTGTTTAGGAACAGTTTCAGGTCGCATTTTTGAAGGTGCACCCCCCCCCCACCAATGGTTTTGTGGCCACCCACACCAAAATACTGCATTTTGCACCTCACCAGACCGTCTACTTACCCTGAAACTACTGTTCTGGATTGAACAAATTTACTTACTTCCTACTTGTGGGTATTTGGTATAATTTTAAAGCCAATTTCACTGTTGTTTTCTTTGGAGAAGCGTGGCCTATAGCGGTTATGGTAGCTTGCCTCTGGCGCAAATTTACCATAAAAAATTCCCCGGGTTCGAAATCCCGGTGGGGTCGTGGCATCTTGCTGGATTTAGATTAGCGGGTACTATAAATTCTGGATGTGATCTGTACCAGCTATTGATTAACCAGAAAACCGCTCTCCCTCCAATGGTTCACTTGGAATTGGTCACATGATCATGAAAGCCTCCCTCCTTCGGAGGGGACGTTTAACAGGTCGGTCCCGTGTTTCAAGAGTCACAACTGTACATTTACATTCGCAGTCAGTGTGAATAAGAGTAGGGTGAAAATTCCTGACTGTTCCCAATCCGCCCCACCCTCAATAGCGGGGCATGTTAGAGTCGTCGTATCATGGATACACGGCGGCCCCGATCAGCATACAGCTGAATAAATCCTGACACCACCAAGCCATACCACTGACTTGTGGATACGAACGAACGAACGGTGATTTCTTTTTTAAAAGGGGGTCATTTAGTGATCCCCTCTACACTTATTTACCCTCGTATCATACTATACAATCAAGTACATTAGACTTAAATACCTGAATAACCTTAATTCTTAGGTCATTACATGGTCAGGATATCTTATTTGCTTCATATGTACCATAATAATATGATTTTATCTTATTAGTTCTTTGACCCCACCGGAAATACACTCCCACTATAATTGAGGAATGCGTCATGGATCCGGCCTTTGTTACCTAACTATTCTTATTCCTCTAAAATTCTGATCTAGAAAAACCACATTAGATAAACTTTCCTTCCGGTGATACCCTAGCTCATTTTTAGCCCGGACTCATTTTTAAATGCTTATACGCATAAAACCTCAATGTTGCCTTGTGAGCAATTTTGGCTTTCTATCAAATCCTTATCCTCCATTGTTGAACCCCCATAGAAAGATTGCCACAAGTCCTCGAAAATGCCACCCCACCGCAGTCCACCACAGCGAGCAAGGCTAACATATGGGTGTTCCACATCCCAAACTGGTTCCCTCAGTTTCTATTTCGTGAGTTGCCCTTTTTGTCCTTGTATTTCAGGTGCCAAAAAAATAAACAACGGGCTTCTAGCGTATACTTCCTGGCCCTTCGCTCACGAGTACTTGTATCGCACCCGACGCGTAAACCGGAGTCATTCGGACACGATCAAAGACTAAACATAAGACCCATTAGATGGCCCCTAAGGTTGTTGTTTAACATGTTCCCCCCTGTGGCTTAGGGTGCTATTGTTGTGCCTCAACATTCTTTAAAAGTGATTGAGACACATTTTTCTGTTTTCTTTTTCCTTGTAAGTTTTCTTTTTCTCTTCTTTTGTTTTTCACGTTTTCCTTGTAATTTTTACTGTTTACTTTTAGTTTTTACCAGGTAGCTCACTGTATGGTGGTTGATGGCCATATTTTTCTCTCTCCGCATTTACTAATGTCAATTTTTAATCTGTTTGCTTGATAAAACACCAACTGTTGCATTTACTTAAAATTCACCATAATTTCCTTCCTCGTTCAAATCAGAGAAAAATACTGATCTTTGATCCCCCTGAGAAACAACCACCTATGATACAGATTCTCTGATTGGCTCCTGCAGGACCCAACATGAGATAGCCCTCTGAGTAAACCAATCAAAGTAGTGCTTCTTTATCCTGTGTAAACCATAACCACCATTCTTACAGTAGCTTCTGATTTGCTCATTACATGATATTATCTTCTAAGTACCCAATCAAAATAGTGGATGCTGATAACTAGGTGCTCATGGGATGAGCATAAGAGATCATTATAAAATGTTTCTGTCAACCTAGCCGTAGCGCGCTGCCCATCATAACTTAGCTGGTAATCATTGTACCCTACGAGCACCCATTTCAACCCATAGGGTGTTTTGAATCATCCCATGATTCCTAGCAATGTCCTATCCGTACTGTACTAAAACCTTAGGGACTTAAAGTGTTCCAAAAGTATTAAGAACCACCAGACATTTCATAATCTGCAAAAATTCCCGAAGTACTAAACGCTTTGTGGGCTACATGAGCATTAAAGAGTCAGGGGTTTTGTTGTGTTGCCAATAGTTTTGTATGTGATCACATGACCGCGATTGAGGTGAAATTATCCCAAACTGGTGCATTGTGGGTAGAAAGATGAGCAAAGTGCCTTGCCCAAGTGCATAACACGTTGGCTGCGGCAGGAGCCAATTGGATATAATGAGCCAATCCGTTTCTGTAAAGGTGGGTACATAGTTCTCAGGGTTTAAGTCTTACAGGTCTTACGAGACTGACGATATGCTTCAAATCCTAATTTCATTTAAAGAACCAAGTTTTCAATATTGTATCACTGTGTATATTCATTTTGACCTTTAAGTGTGGAAACAAATTAAAACATAGTAGGTAGGTTTAGGTAACATGTACTTGAAACATGGAATTCTTTTGGTCTTGGATCAATCAAATGAATTCACCTTTTGCATATGAGTACACGTATTAAGTGTGTGGCACTCAAACCCTCCCTACTATCTTGAATCTTCCGATGATAAATTGAAAACTAGTGTGGCAAATTTTATCATGCGTTTAAGCCTTAGGTCTTTACTAAAAAAATGTATGGTAGAAATTTTTCACCCCTGCAATCACTTTGTGTCTTTGTCTTCGGCACAGACTGTAGTGTTGTGGGTTATTTCCAAATTATATTTTCTTTCTCACATAATGTGTCCAAATCACTTAATTAAAACATTCAATTTTGAGAATATCAAATTTATCGAATATTCACGAACAAGTATAAATTATGCAAATGAATTATGAACTAGCATTTTTTTCTTAAAAGTTATTATTCAAGTGGCCAAAGTTGATTAGTTTTAGTTTTATCATCCTAAATAAAGTAGCAACTTATTTTTTTGAACAAAAACCTCTTTCAGTTACAACTTTGTATTTCTCGGTGCTTGTTTTATTAGAGTTTGATAATTGGATGTTTATCAGAGCAATAGGGGAATAAAAACATTCAGTTTTCTCACTTTTCTTTCTCACAAAAACAAAATACACTGAGTAAAAAAAATAAATACAAATTCAAGGCAACTATTTCATATTTAAAGGATGGGTATCAAAGTAATGTGGTACTTATAGAGCCCAATCTCTTCATTATCTTCATTCATAAATGCTCCGTATGAGAGAAGAAATATGATTGGATAGTAATCCTGCATTGATATTTGTTTTTGCAAGGTTTGTATGTTGATGAGCGTATGGGATGTGCTTTGAACAATTAGAGGCGGCGTTGGATTGATTTTATATTTTTACTCATCTTGTATTTTGTTTTCTAGAACTTTCCTTTGTTAGAGTAGACACTGAATGATTAGTAGTGATATTGTGATTAGATTCCTAGGCATGAAAATTCTAGGGCAGAAAAAAAACAAGAAAAAACATTGACTCTACCAATTCTTGCCCCGCTTTGGTAAAGGAAAATGGTGTTTTATAATAAGGAACCTTTGGAATGGTAAACCTCTTGAGTTAAAAATTCCAGAGTAAAACTGAACTTGACCGCAACAGGATGTCGCTTAAAGTTGCTTGCCAAGCTATATAAATCATAAGTACTTTGTTCAGATAAAGAAGTTTAATTAAACTAGTTTCAGCTGGTTTGACTATTGAAAATGGATAGTTCTCAATGGCATTAAACTGGTTTTATAAGAAAGAATACAGATGGTTCCAACCAGGTCGAACTACGTTGAATTGCTCCAAAACACTGAACTTGATTTTTTTAAACCCACTTAAAAAGGCAGTTGAATCCAGTTAAATCAGTGTAGTTGGTTTTGCTCTGGAAAGTGGATAGGCTTTTTTGAACTGGAGTCCAGACCTCGGTTGGAGCTGTTTTGGACTTTGGCATTTCCGATAACAGTGCAACAAGATCCGGATTATGAACTTGTGCCTCTGAAAAATACCAGCAGGGTTTTATCTGGTTGGAGTGGGGGACCCATCTGCACAAAATTGGCCAAGTCCCCCATTAGTGAAATGAAACTCAATAAAGCTCCAGATGGCCTTGTTTTATAACATCAACACATTCTCACATTTTGCACTGTAAGGCTATTTCGGCATTCCCGAAACATGTTTACATTGTTATCCACGTACAAGGAATGCCACCCGTTAATAATTCTGTTGCCCATCAAAAAAAATTACAAGATAGTTCACTGCCTCTGGTCAGGGTTCTGACTTATAAGAGTAAAAGGGCAGCAATGTGTAATCATCTCGTAGAGTGGCGATCAAATACCATTATATTTTATGTAAATGACCTTTACGTAGTGTTTAAAATGAGATAATTTGTGTAGTGTTACCAGTTATAATGTAATCAATATATTTGTTGCCATAATAGTTAACAACATATGGGTTGCTCCATTTTAAAGCTGTACTGTCTGTGGAAGTCTTTAACCTATATCTGCAACAAGAGGATGTGGCTTTCAAGTAAAGTTACCCTGTGTGCTATTCTATTTGGCATTGATACTCCCTCTGTGAAAGATGTAACCAATGCCTTTGGCAATATAGCTACCCAGCAGGCTGTTTATCCTGAAATCCTGACTCCCCCTGTGGAATACTTTACCTAAAGCTTTCACAGAGGGAGTGTGTATTTTAATTGTAGTTGCACAATGAGCTATTCCATTTGTAATCCATACTCCATCTGTGGTAGACTTTACCTAAAGCTTTCACAGAGGGAGCGTGTATTTTAAAATGTAGTTACCCAATGTGCTATCCCATTTGTAATCCATACTCCCTCTGTGGAAGACTTTACCTAAAGCTATCACAGAGGGAGTGTGTATTTCAAATATAGCTTCCCAGCAGGCTATTCCTTCTGAAATCCTTACTCCCCCTGTGGAATACTTAAATCCTCCCCAGGGGGTGGTGTGAGACAACCCCCCCCAAATTCCAAAAAGCCCCTAAAACACCCTGAAAATGGCTAAAAAAGGCCCCAAATATCGATTTTGCAAGCGGAACAAGCAAAAATGCAGGTGGTTTATGCTATTTTGTCGAAAAAGGTTAAAATTTCAGTAAAAAGTTCCACTTTTGCTAAATTCACCCCCCCCCCTTTTGGGAGGGGTGAATTTTTGGAAAAATGTCCCCTTTTGAAACTTGTCGCCCCTCCCCTAAAAATTCCTGGTTACGGGCCTGGGGATAAGGGTGCTGTCCTTGAGCTTAAAAGGTCATGTCATATAGGGTCATAGGTCATATAGGGTCATAGGCCATATAGGGTCATAGACCATTAGCCTTACAGCCTGTGAAGGTTCAAAGGTTGCTAGGGAGGGCAGGTTGCTAAGGAGAGCAAAAGGGAAGGAACATTTTCTTTATATTGGTCATATATATTGGCCTGCTATTTCAGTCCCTTGATAATTTTGGTAATTCTGGGGATAATACATGCTCCTCCTTGATTTTCAAGAAATTTCAGCCATTGAGAAAGTTTTGTGGGTTAAACTAGGGTTAGGCCATCATGTATGGACTACGAGTTATTTTCTCACCCATTACATTAAACAATGATAGTATGTTGAAAGAAAATAGGTCCATTCACGAATGACTAATCCTGGATTAAACCTACAAAACCCCATAATAGTGCAGATTGTTAAATGCCTTGGGATTGTTGGTGTTTGTTTTTTTTTTAATGTGAACAGAATATTTTAAAGTTATCATGTGTCGAAGTTGTTCATGTGTAGTTTTAAGCCCACTGAATTTCATAACAGAAGGAATTACCACAACATCCTCCTTATTGGTAACATGGTTACTTTCTGCAAGAAAATCTCTTCAGCTTTTTTTTTTCACCAGTCACTGCCACACATTCTATTGTATACTTTATCTGGCCTGAGGTGTGTAGTGATGCTATACTCTGTCATAATTCATTTTCTCTACATCAGAACTCTGCCCGTTTTCCTGCCAGACAGAACCATGACAATGTCTAAGGGAAATCAGATGCATGTTACACGCAGCAACTCTACTCGCGTGTATGTAGATGCCTATTTCGGAAAAAGAATTGTGATGGTGACTATACCACATTCTATCCAGCGTACTGTTCATTTGAATGACTGTTGCTCACCTATTTTATGTCACTTTATGCTTCAGCCAGACAAGAGTATAGCCAAGGTAACACTACATTAGAAATCAGATGTGTTTGGCTTTTCCCTTGGAAAGCACCGTGGTGGGTTGAGTAGTTATAACTAGTACAAGGAAGTTCCTTATGGATGGGTCATTCCAGCCCTTCCATGAGGAATTTTCTCACTGGTTATATTAAACTTTCATTGTAATGCAAGTTGAAAGAAAAAAAGTCTACTCATGATGGACAAACCCTGGTTTAAACCCAGGTCTAAAGTTAGACTTCATTTGAGAGATCAGCCTTGGATTTCTAAAATCATGTCTCTTAGCCGTATCAAATGTCGAGTTTGAATAAGATATCAGAAAACATAATGATAGATCAAGAAAGAGTACCCTACTATATTATTTAACATGAATGTTATAATGTTGTCGTTGCAGATTGTATCATAAGGTTAAATGGGCTCATGAGGTGGGTGTCCCCCTTCTGTGATGTTTACTAGTTTCTTTTAGAAATTTTTTGTCTAGAGTAGAGTGATTAACGGTAGAAAAGGCCTTTTTCATGGTGCTAATATTTGGGGCTTGGCTTGGGACACAACAACCAATCAAGGGCAAGTTGTAGTTACAGCACTGGGTAAGCAGTACCTGAAGATGATTGGCAGTAGTCATAGACGTGGAAAAGATCAATACAATTTTTTTGCTTTTTGATAAATTTTGTAAGTTCTATGGAGACCATTTTGGAACTCAGCTGACAATGTTGTGAAGAAAAGTTGGCAACATGTTTTTTCTGTTTGGGCAGCCATTTTTCCGACCTGTTTGAGGATATTGCCTCAAGATGGCTCTAACATGTTTAGCAGGGATTGGACTCCTCCATTTGGAATCCAGACTCTTCCATTTTGTGCAGGGGGATACTGCTTTCAAATGAAACAGCATATAACTACATTTGAAATTAGCAGCATGCGGTAGTTTTTAACCACCACCCATGCTCCAGGAGGAGGTCTCCCTCACTAACCTCAAAGGGCAGCTATTATTTTTTCTTATCTTTTTTTGGACATGTATAGAATTTTTCCCTCTAACCTGAAAAAATAATGAAAATTTTATATATTTTAAAAGAGGCAGTAGCGAGATTCGAACCCGAGACCACTGTATCTTGAAGACAGGTACCTAACCACAAGACCAGTGAGGATTGGTGTGCCAGATGTGCAATTCTAATCCTTGATAACATTTATGGAATAAATCGCTACTGCTATAATGAATAGCTCCGCTCTGGAACGGTCGCCACAACCTTATGCTCCAGGAGCATGAGTGGTGGTCAAAATCTCACACTTGCAAATTAGCAACTGTCTGTAGAAGACTCCAAGTAAGTCTTTCACAGGGAGTATGCATCCAAATAAAATAGCCCATTATGACTTATTTATAAATTAACACCCCCTCTGTCAAAGTCTCTCACAGGGGAAGTATGGATATCAAATTGGAATAGCCCATTCTGAAATGTTCAGGGGTTTGTTTTTTTTTGGTTGTGTTCAATGCTACCCCTTTACTTCAGAAAGTTATGTACATAAATACCTAAGTATTGAGTAATTATAAAAAATATTAAGTAGTTGTCTCCACATTGGAATTTGTTAATAGCATACGAGGAGGTGCCAATTTTTTGTAACACATGTAGGCCTAGGCTCTGGACGACCAAGAGGAATTTGATATATATATGGAGTGGAGCCATGTAGATCAAATATTAATTTCAGATTTCATAATTGTGTCAAAGTGGGCTCCTAATAAGTATGACCCCTGACCAAAAAAATTGGGGCTAAGAAGGTGATCCATGGCCGGTTAACAGTGCTGGAATGAGTTGCATTACATCATACTGGGAATCGTTGCCCGTTGCATTACCACTTACTGTGTGGGCACCGCGTTTTCATGCAATTGGGATCATCACGTTTAGGTGGGCAGGCAGCGTCATGGCCATGCAATTGTAACAGAAATTAAGACCAAGATTAATAATGTATGGACCGTTATGGCATTTAACATTCCACAGTTTTTTGTACACTTTTGGTCCTCATCCATTATAATACCAGGTGACCCAAAAATGCAACCCCCGATGGCAAGATATTTTTTCCTGATTGCATTGTTTTTTTTGGTTCACCCTATATTATAAAACTTAATAGTGAAAAGGTCCATGTAGATCAAACCAGGTCTAAAATAAATCAGCTGAACCATTGGACGTAACGGTCAATTTCCTTGGTTATTAGATGAATAATCCTATAACCAATCAGAGACTCGGTAAGAAAAGATTTTATACGGGGGCGAATATAGGTCAATGTCTGATTGGTTTACTCGTAGTTTATCATGTAATTATTGGGAAAAAAAAAAATATTGTAAAAGTGGTGGAAGACCACAGAGAGTTGCAAGTCCATTGAATCTGACAGTAAGCCAATCAAGTTAACCTCAGGCTTGTGATGCCATCAATTTAGGGAGGGCTAGCATCTTAACAATAAATATAGCGTACAAAACAAGGCATTTAACAAGTTGAAGGGCTGATTAAGTGGAATGTTTTAAAGAACCTTTAATTTAGTATTGCAATTGAATTATTTACAAATTTTTATAACAAGTGAAAAACAAATATTAGAGTACAGAATAATTTAGTGATATAGAGGTGATAACCTTAAGAAGAAAACCAGTGGGTTGCCAATTGATCTTTAATCGAGGTGATTGATCTTCTCATCCCTATATCTTAATTGCATTACATCACTAATAACATGCCCTGCAAAACTTGTATACCCTTAACCAACAATATGCTAGTCTTGTATGCAATCAAGTCAATGTATAAAATAGTAGCATGTACAGATCATTTTGTTTTCTTGTCTTGTGTAAATAGTAAACCGTGTTGTGGGGTCAATTTTGTGTATAGTATCCCCTGTATTGCTTCTAAGTTCACTAAAAGTTTTGGTGTTTAAATTTGTATAGTCTATTTAATGTAAAGTTAAAACCCACCAAAACCATTTCTAGTTTAAAAGCTACATACTCTGATAACCTCAACTCCCACAGGCCAAGTTCAGTAGCCTGTAACACTGGGAACTGTAATGAATTTGAGCTATTGATTTCTGTGGTTATTTCTATGGTGCTTGGATTTCTGGCAGGATTTACACTGAGCCAATGTAGTCTCAGTCTCAAGCCCAGTGGCACAGTTTAGTAAATTTCAATCATTGTATTTGGATAATATACCCCCTGTTTTTTTTGGTATGATTATGATACTCAGAAAAATAAAGCATTTCATCTTAATATATAAACATGTATAGCTAACTGAACTGTCTTTGGTGATGATTGTAGTGTAGCTTATATCACTTTGAGCCAATACAGTCTCAATTCCAATGGCACAGTTCAGTAACTTTCATTCACCAGTGTATTTAGGAAATACACCCCCTGTTTTTTGGGTATGATTATGATATCCAGAAAATGCATAGTCAATTCATGTCAATGCATGCACATGTACAGCCAATGAACTTTTTCCTTGGTGGATGAGCATATTGTAGCTCAGACTGAGAGCCAATAATCTCAATTCCTATGGCACAGTTCAGTAACTTTCATTCACCAGTGTATTTAAAAAAATACACACCCTAATTTTGGAGTATGATTTATGATACCCAGAACACATGTTGAAGCATATTACCCATCTTATTGAACTGTGTCTTTCGGGATTAGTCCATCGTAGCTCAGTCTTTGATGGCATCCAGAATTCCCACTGGGGTTACCAAATTAAAGCAGAAGTCACAAGTTATAATACAGAGGGAGTACTGTTTTGATAATTTGAAGTTGATGCGATTTATATATGGTTCATTTTCCGAGAACTTGCACATGTTTTAGCACTTATACTAACTCTTGCATTAGACTTACTCTTGCATTAGAAATATACTCTTGGTATGTTATATATTTTTACAATATCAAGAGTTGTATTCCACATATTTATGTTCGAGTAGTTTGAAAATCAATTAAAGACACTATCAGTGATCCACCCAAAGAGTTAAAATACTTTTCAAACCTTTAATTACACAAAAGGGCGCATTTAAATACCTGCCACCATGTTTGATCGCGACTCGATCACTGGCACTAGTAAGTGTTAAAGTTGCTGCAGTAGCTTAAAACTGAAGAATAAGTCTGTAGAATTCCAATAAGTTATTTTTTTTAAGCGAAAAAGTGAAAGGGAAGAAATAGGCCGTGTTCATAGATATGAATCTCCATTCACTTGCGTTTTGTAGTAAGTGTCCGTACGGAGAGTAATGACTGAAATTGTCTGTATTAGGTTGCTTTTGATCCTATTACCCGTGGGTATGTTACGATACCTAAACTTGTTACGAACATGCAAAAATCTGGTTTTTGATCATTTTTTTTTATTTTCTGATTGAGCAAATCACTGATAGTGCCTTTTAATGTTACTCAAAACAGAGTACTTATTACTTGAGAATTAAGTTTGTAGTAATATCTGCCCCTATTGGTGTAACGGGAGGATAAGAAAAGGCTTAATTGTACTACTCGCAGTGAAACATTTTATACTCATACTTAAAAATACTGGTGCTTGTATTCGGTTAAAAATAGAATCAGTTTTCATTCTTGAGATAAGGATTTTAGTCATTAATCAAAATCAATTCTTTCAGCCTCAGCCACCCAGGCACAATTCAATAGTCCATAAGCAACCCTCAAGGGAAAGATTGACAAAATGGTTTCTGGGGATTAACTGTGGTCCTCAGATATGTAGATCACAATTTCTGTGGGCAAGTATGTTCTATAAGTGTGCCCTTATGAGTGTTTATCAATTGGGACATATATGCTGTCAATATTTGAGTTGTAGTCCACAAACAAGTACCAAGTACAGATTCTATTACTCATATGAGGATTCAAAACACTCAGCTGAGTATTAGTTCATACTCAAGTTATACAATTATACTCAAGTTTGCAAAATACTTAATAATACTTGTTAATTATTGATGAGGTATGCATGCTTTGATTACAATATTGGAACTTTCATGAGCACTGATAGCCTACACTATGAGCTAGTAATTGATAGCCTACACTATGAGCTAGTAAAATCTCAATTCCCTTGGCACAGTTCAGTAGCTTTCATTCACTAATATATTTAGAAAATACACCCCCTGGTTTTTGGGTATGATATATGATACCCAAATCACACAAGGTCAGTTCATGTCAATGTATGTACAAGTGCAATGCACTGAACTGGCCTTGGTGGATGAGCATATTGTAACTCATAGTGCTAACTATGTACTTACTACTCACATAGCTAAACACTCCCTTATACTCACAGCTAAATACTCATCACTCATACGGACAAAAATGCTTACACTGAGCTAAATAATCATATTAAGCTATATATGTATTTATACAGCCATACTAAGCTATGTATGTATTGATACAGCTAATCACTCGTTCTCATACAGTTAAATACTCACACTCATACAGCTAAAAATATACTCGGCAAAAAATTCATGCTCAAGAAATATATGCTCTTACTCGTGTTTGAGAAATTGACTTGGATTGGAATTCTATTGATGTACAATATATTACACATTTTGAAATTCTTGAGATATATTGTACTCCAAAAGTTAAGTGATCAATATCCAAAGTAGTGTAACATTAAAATTGAGCATGTTTTGAATATTCATATGAGATAGAGTACTAGCCAAAACCCAAATTTCTCAAAAAATAGCCCACCGGTAAAATGAAAATGGGCAAATATCAAGCAGACGATATGATTGATGCAGCGTCAAAGATCAGGTCGCTGATCGAGTCAGATCGATCACTGTGAGGCAAGGGCGATGCAAGATATCAATGCAGGGAAAACAGTTCCCATAAATAATGACTATTTCCCTGTGATGGTGGAAATAGTAACTTTTTATGGGAACTTTTTTTTTCCTCTCCTGTGAAATTTTTGGGAACAAGCCTCAAATATTTTATGACACATGATCTGGTATCCACCAATCAAATGACAGAAATATTTTTGTGTTATATAATCCTGGATATGCTTCTTTGTCATCACGTAATGATTCAGACCAGACAAAGTATAGTTATCAATTTTGCAACTTCCTGCGCTTTAATAAAGAATGTTTTGATGACGCGACATCTGGTTTGGTATGTGCAAAATGTCTGCTTTGTATGAACTATTTACTGCAAAAACATTTGAGAACCAGATTTTTTGTGATTGAATATTTTCAAAATATGAATATTTATATGTAAGAGCTTATGCATGTTGCATGATTTGGAAGACAATGGAATCAATTGATTTAGAATGTAATTTTCAAACATCCTGTAGGGGAAAATATAATAATGCTATAAATGAACTTAAATCTTGAAAATAGAATGTGGTAAATGAATTAAAATTATCTTCCTAAAGAAAAATAAATGTACATTTTGTAAATAGGAACATCTAGAGTTTATTTGCCCACATTGCTTGACCTGTAAGAGCTGTATATTGCTTTTAATTTGAATGCAGTATCTGCATCTGTGCATTGGCGTAACCACCTTTTTTCAGGGAGGGGGAAAGGGGGCACATGTATTTCCAGGGGGCAAGCATATATTAAAATTTGTTAGTATAGTATAGGCCTATGTTGTTTTCACTGTAAATTGATGCATATGCACATATGTGCAGAAATTCAGTAATTTTTCGGGGGAAGGGGGGGCAAGATTCCCCACAAGGGGGCAGCTTCCCCCTGTGCACCCGTTCCCCCTGCCTCCCCTCCTGGTTACGTCACTGCATTTGTGATATACAATTATTGATTTGAGTTTGTAACAGGTGTATGAGAAAGCTTTCTAAGTTGGTGGACCGAGGGCCAAATAAAAGGAATTGTTTGTGCAAATTGGAACAACCATTTTAAACACTCAATTCACATTTTGGGACTAATTTAAGGCATGTATAATGTAATATAACAGTGATATATTCCCCTGGATACTACCGGCCCATTTGAGTGGTGTTCCACAAGTTAATTAATGAAATTAGACAATCAATGACATAGTAAGAAAAAAGCTTTTAAGGTGCATACCTATATGGTACAGTGTCCTCTCAAAGCAATAACAGCATTTGATTTAGTGCCCCCAATTTTCAAAAATTTTGGTTTTCGCACAGTTGCATGGATAATTGGCTAGTAAACTATACCTGTGAATAAGTTATTCTAATATTGTATCTCGATAATAATTAAATGGCCACTGAAAAGGTCCAATATGAAATAGCCAGGAAATAATGCCATGTACGCGTCAATGCTGATCCAATAGCTGTCCCGGTGGTCCACGCAAGTCAAGTTAGCATCAGTTTTGTGCGATTGTGCCATTTCTTAATGCACAGACAGATATATCACGTTTCAGGATCAGGGATCCCCAAATCTAATTACAAAATCCCTTCTTTTGGGGCGCATGCACACTTTTCCGCATTACCATTCACAGCAGTTGTTTACTAGACGATTACCAACACAACTGCATAATTCTCACAAATTTGAAAATTGGGGGCGCTCTTATTGCTTCAAATTCCCAACTTGTCTGGTGTTGACTGGCATTCAACGCTCCAAAATAAGATCACACCAATCTCCCTGGACAGTCTGTAAATCTCAAAGCATTCTCTTATCGATGCAATGGTATAGAACAGGGGTTCTCAATAGGTGGCCCGCGGGCTAAATCCGGCCCGCCAACCATTGATTTTTGGCCCTCGACTTGCTAAAAAGTATAAAGGAAAACTTAAGAAATTCAGGTGTATTTGGCCCTCAAGTAGGGAACTTTCAAATATGTTCAACATTCTCTGGCCCCTCAGCCAATATAATTGAGAACCCCTGGTATAGAATCTAAAGAGTTAATGGTAATCTTTGCTGCCAGAAACAAAAACTTAAAGTGGCACTGGCACATTTTCAGAAAAATGAAATTTCTTCTATTTGCTTGCAAATGATAGTCTTGACCATTGGAAGAATAGAGATATATTTTACACATAAAAATAACATACTCAAAACAGATAGGGACATTAATAAGAGGTTAAAGACATCCAGGTAATTTGTAGGCTAAGGTTTTAGTTTTCTATTTAATCAACAAATGTGTATATTACAATATCATAGACTCGTACTCATTGATATTAAAACCACAAAGGTCACAGACTGGTCAAACCAGGTGCATGCCGTGAGAATCAACTCCGGCGTGTGTTTTCTTGTGTTACACGGCATTTCCACGCTGTCTGCTGAATTAATGTCGCCGGTGACATTAATTATAAAATCGTTTTGTTTACCCATAAGCGCGCTGATTTGGGCCTAATAATTTCAGTTGAGGGCTGATGTATATAAAAGCTTTATAACCATGCAAAAAATATTGATTTTGAAAAATCTAGAGGGCGCACTATTTTTCAAATATGCCAGTGTCTCTTTAAACACTTCCACATGAGTGTTTTGTTTCCTTACCATTTGTATTGCTGGTGTACTGGCTTTGTTTTTTTTTTAGCAAAGATACTTATGCAGGGATCTGACAGTGCTCTTTTGCTAGTTCAGACTTCAATGTTTTTTACTCATTAGACACAGGCTATAGGAACTTCTTGTCACAGGCATAAATTGGCAAATGTGGTTCCTAAGTCAAATATTATCTAGTCTCGGGCACTGATCTCTATGCAATGGATTGGCTATACAACAGTAATTGAATATTACCTGAATGAAGCAACCGGCAGACATCTTGGTCTACCGAACACAATAGCATTCCAGAGACACCTGTTTAACAGAAGTTGTATCCCAGGTGCCCATATTAGATTCATGCCATCCCATAAGCACCAACTTCAAATACATTGAGCTCACTGAATTGGCTTGATTCTGTACTCTGTTATGTCACTTATCCACATTTCAATGGGAACATATTTTGTGTAAATGACCGGCTCTTAACCACCTGCTTGGGCTCTTTTTGGATTACCAAGATGGCTGTCAATGCCTCAATTATGAAGCCCAGGTTTCCAATCCATTGTATAGAGATCAGTGGCATCGGGTGGTTCACTCTGTTGGGGTGAACTCAGCCGGTTTGGGAATGACCTCAGCCATGTTGGGAATGACCTCAACCATGTTGGGAATGACCTCAACCATTTTGGGAATGACCTCAGCCATGTTGGAAATGACATCAGCCATGTTGGGAATTACCTCAGCCAATGCTTGGGGTGATCTCAACCAACCGTGAGATTGATCCAAGTCAGGTAGGATGAGCTAAGACAGTTGTGAATGAGCTTCACTAAACTAGGTGGGGATGACCGTACCAAGTTAGGAAAGTCATTGGTTAAAAATTGTCAGCAGATGTGCAAGAAAGTTTCCTTTCTAGCTTTTTATGGAGTCTGTTTAATTTTGATGTAATTTTTAAAAGATGAGCATTATTTTTGCTGTAATTGTATCAATTCTCTTCTCCGGCACATTGTGGGGCTATATCCTTCAATTGTGGATATTAGTCCAAAGAAATACAAATTAACTGCCAGTGAGCATCCTAATTTGAATGTAATTCTTGTACTTGAAACCACTCTTCTGTTTGCTGAGAACTTGTACTAATGCTCCGAATTGTCACCGTATAGTCAAGAAATTGGATATGGGTGCTATTATCAATCCCAGTTAGTCAGGAAACAGATGGTGTTTCAACCCCCTGAGATATACTGGCCGATTTTATTGGTTCATTGGAATATGATATATTTAGCCAATTAGAGATGTGATAAAAGCTTCAAGGTTTGCACAGATAGTGGTATATTTGATTGGTTAATTTGAGGTTATTTCATGCTATGTCATGTAATGAGCCAATCAGAGATACTGTAAGAAAGGTGGTACACCTCTGGGGGTTAAATCAATCCATAATGCATTGCAGTATACCTATATTTATGTTGATACTTTTAGATAAAAGTGCTTACATTTTAAAATCATAAGACCTTTTAAAATTGTCAAAAAATTCCAGCAATTTATCTTGGAGAAAAGAGCATATAAATTTTGGTTTGTTTTTCCGATGTTTGTCCCAATTTATGCCTTGAAAAATCTAATAATTTAGCTTTAAACTCATTAATTGAATTGTATGAAAAGTACTTACAATTAGTGAAAAACGTTTTTAGACCGTTTCAAGTCGGTTTTCAAAACACGATGACCCCGATAAGTGTTTAGTTTGTAGTAACGGGTCATCACACGCAACTTTTGGAACGCAACGCTTTACGCTAATTTTGCCTTTGCGTAATGCGCATTACTGGCAAGCGCATGTAAGGATGCTCACATACACTGCATTGTGCTACAAATGTTTCCGATGTTCATTGAAAAGGTCTATTGTGTATAAACAAAATTAGTTTTTAACAGTTTTGAGCCTTCATTTGACTAAATCTAAATTTCATTGGGGAAAAATGAAAATAAAAAATGGAATTTCTAATCCTTTGCCAACTTTAAAACATGCTGAGGTATATTCAACACTAATTACCATACTGGGACGTGCCGTAAACACGGGTCTCATTATCAGCCGCCTTGTAGATGTATGACCCCTTTTTCCTGTCAATTTTGGTATAGAAATGGGTCGTTTGTCAAAATTTTCTGAAATTTGTTGGAAAATTAAAATTTTCTCAACCGGAAGTAAAAAATTTCAAAATATATGAAAATTATTCCACAATTGATTTCCTCAATTTAAAGCCAAAATTTGCCAAAAAGCTCAAAATTTTGAGGAAAGAAATGGCAAATTTGTGTTAAATTTTGCCAAAAATCTGCATTTCTGCTATACCTATGGGTCCATTTTTTGGCAAATATTGGCATAGATATACACGTCCCTACCCAAACCAGGAAAAAGGACTTTTGATTGGCCTAAAAATTGTGACAATATTGCAATGCAGTATGGCATTGGTTAGTCATCTGCTAACAACATGACTACTGTGGTTACCATGGTAACATACACAATTACCTATTTTGCAGTTTAGCAGCAATTGTCACCCACTTAATCTGTCAAAAGGTATTATTTCTCTTCATACAGTATTGATATAATAGTATGTACAGAACTATTTTTGTGTGTTTTTAATCCAGGTATGGCTGAATATTATAATGTAGCTGTAATTATAGCATTGGCATGATTATAATGTGTATTATGTGTAAATGTAATTATGATCATATGTGCCTTTCTTTGCTTGGTCATTGGTAGTTGTTCACACAGTCTAAGGTGAATATCAATATATTGTGGTTGGTATTCTTGAAGGGAGTCTAACTTTATACCGAGGTTTAAAACAAGGTTAGTCTTCCATGAATGGACCTTTTTATCTTTCAACATACTCTGAAAGTGTAATGTAATACAGTTGGCACCAAAAGTATCGCTGCATGTTTTTCGAACAGTATTGTGCCAAAGTCCAATAATTTAGAAAGCCACAATAATATATCTCAGCCATTTGTGCATGTGGTTTTACAAGCGAGGTGTTTAATTAAAGAGTAAGGCCCATGATATTTCTGCTCGTAGCATGCGTAGATCTTGGGTCAAAATCTGGTATAGCGCATGCCAATCGCTCGCTGAGACTGGAAGTATATAATGGGCTTCAGAAAGATTGTAGTCTTCATTAGACCTATGCAACAAAATGTATATTTCAAAAACTTTAAAAATTGTCTGCCTAACCCTGGAGTAAACTCAGGTCTAAAGTTAGACTCCTGAAAATACCATCCTTTGACTATATTTCACATTAAAGCAATATTAGAACATTTTTTGAAGAGCGCCCCCAATTTTCAAAATTTGATATTTTGGCACAGTTACGTTGGTGATTGTCTAGGAAACTATACCTGCGAAGAAAATGATAAAATGCGTATTTATCATAAAATAAGCGATTTTGTAATAAGAATTTGGATCCCAGATTGGACTTAACCGCAGAGCTGGAAATGCTACGTTTATGTCCGTCCATGATGAAATAGTTCCACCTCGAGAAAATAACCTCTAACTTGATTTGCCTGAACCAACAAAAAAACTAATGGATGAGTGTAGACGCGCTATTTCCTGGCTATTTCACATTGGAAGGCCGTTTCCAGCAGCCGTTGAATTATTATCGGGATCCCGATAATAATTATTCTAATTACAAAATTCCTTCGTTTGTGAGACAGACATTTTCGAGCTTAACCATTCACAGGTATGGTTTACTAGCCGGTTACCAATGCAACCGTGTAAAAATCTCCCAAATTTTTTGAAAAATTGAGGCGCTCTTCAAAAAAATGTGTAATATTGCTTTAAGATGCCATTTTCACAGGTAATTCTTCTCTTCCAACTCTGTCAGTTGTAGGGGCTAAATAGAATGGATTATTTTTTTTCTTTTGTTTTCCTTTCTAGACACCGTTTCTTAGTGTATTGTCCATGACTATTTATCCTTTGTTGTGTCCTAGCTGTGAATAAAGGCATCTCTTTTGGTAGCAAGTTGTATTGTAGAATGAGTTTGTTTTACCTGCCGTGAAACTCCTTGCCCGTATTCTCAAACGATGTTTAACGCTCAATCACTGGTTAAATCGCATTTAACGCCCGCTAACAAAAGCCCGCAATTATCAAAGCTTGTTAACTTTAACGCTATTAAATTTTTGCCGAACATTGTTAAACATGCCTAAACGTTGTTAACTTAGGCTTGGTCCGGGAGTATTTAAGGCGTGTTGCACTTACGTTTTCATCAAATTCCTGATATTTCAGCTCATATGATACTCCGTGGTTAGACCATTTACCTCCTTATTTCTCTTATCTTTTCTTTCCGAGTCCTCCGTTCATTTCACTTCTCTCATTTTTCCTTTCTTTTACTTTCATGCTTGTGTTTATCTGTTTTAGTATTGAATAATATCAATTGTCGGCACAATGGCTAACAATACACCAGTTTTAAATAGGCCCGTGCTTTTGTCTCCATCATTCACAATTCTAAAGCTCCTTGCGACATGCTACATTCTTGAATTTATCCTGTGATTCATGCATTTCATTTACAACTACGGAAGGCGTTGTCTGGCATATAAATAGTGTTCACGCACACGTATTATAGGCGAAGATAGATCGCAGTTCAGTGGATGTATTACGCGTTGAAAATACCGTGGTTAACTAAACGACTTGTTAAAATATTTAACTGCATTTTTTTGGGGCCGCAAGCTATAGCTGACAGGCCACTATCAATCCGTTTTGAGCGTGTGTATGTGTGTGTTTTCGTGTGTGTGTGTTTGTGAATGTGTGCATGTGTGTGTCCCAAAATTGTTTAAGTTTTTTTTTAAATTGACCTCAATGAAAAGTTTAACTTCAATGGAACCAACTTCTGTCATAGGTGCACAATGGGATCCCTCATATGTTGATGAGGTCAAGGTCGTGTTGAAAGGTCAAAGTCATGTGAGGTCATTGAAAAATGGGCCTAAAATGTAAATTGATCTACACCTTGAAAACTTGAAGTTCAATTGGAACCAACTTTTGTCATAGGTGTCCCCAGCTATCCCTCATATTTTGATGAGATCAAAGGTCACGTGCCAGGGTCACAGGATGGGGCGGCCCACAGTTATATTCTTTGAATATAGCGCGCGCGAAGGCGAGAACCGCGAAATTCCTGTTTAACATTATCTGC
Organism: Ophioderma brevispina; assembly: GCA_023653785.1. Classification (NCBI taxonomy): domain Eukaryota; kingdom Metazoa; phylum Echinodermata; class Ophiuroidea; order Amphilepidida; family Ophiodermatidae; genus Ophioderma; species Ophioderma brevispina. The sequence goes on along the minus strand of JAMKCH010079279.1, from coordinate 12,103 downwards.
GTTTAGGTCCCACATTTGGTTTATTAGGCCGAACCACCGTTTATTTTAAGCATCGTTTGAGAATACTGCCCCTTATGTTTAGCACGTACAAGGAGGGGGAGACCACTGTTATAGCGCCCCACGCAGTGTGGGGATAGCATGGTTATGAGAATAGTTTTGGTATTGTAACGCCAGAGTTATTTCCGCGCCTTTGAGCGACAACAGCTAGTTGAAAATACCCATCAACTTCAGAATGTTAGGACCGTAATTTTTGAAGGAAACATGGAAACTTAAAGGTGCAAAGAGAGATTTTGAGGCACCCAAATATTGTCTTAATAGGAATTTCATATAGCTTAGACACTCAATATTTCTTACCTTGTATTTGCGATACAAAATTGTGAATTCAGATGATATAAAAAAGATAAAAAAAATGTGTATTTCAATATAAAACCTCGCGAATTTCGTATGCTTCTATACGAAATTACAAATTTCATATTTTTTTTGCAACGCAAAGAACCATTTCTCAGCTTTTATCCTTTAAGATGGGGGATTAATTTTTTGATAGCGAAGCTTTACATCCGGCAAAAATCAGTACTTTATTCCGCTTTTTTAAGTGCACCTGATATGTGAAATCTCTCGTTGCAAGCACCTTTAAATAAAAAATAAACACATTTAAAAAGAATTCCAATTGTGAAATAATATATTAAGTCCCTGAAAATTGTTACCTTAATACAAAGTTCTACAGATGCATTGTTATAAACTCCAACAAATCGTGATTTCATCATCTTAAAAATAGAAACAAAAAAGAGAATACGTACTTTATCATAGATACAGCTTCTATCTTAGAATATATTTTATCTCTTGAAACAGCATCATTGAAAATGTTTATAATTTGACCACTCTTATCAGGCCCTCATCAAGCCCACCAATATTTGAATACTGGGCGGGCCCTCAAATCAATTTGGTTGTTTCCATTTTTTTTCCGAAAACCCAAGCCTGTTGGCAGGCCTCTTGATTATCAAATGGCCGTTATTCAATATATTTCCGCCATATCTCCGTTTGTGGACGACATAGAAAAGTAAAATTGGTCTCTATACCCATAATATTTGTGATCTAAGGTCATTGGCGCCGGTCATCTTGAATTCAAAATGGCCGCCATGTTGAATTACTTTGGCCTGTCTGTGCTTCTGACTAACATACAGCGGTAAAAAGGTGCAATACCCATGTTTTGTGTTACTGAGGTGTCTAACGAACCTCCTACTGTTGCAACTAATTTAGTTTGGCGGCCATTAAATTCAAAATGGCCGACATGTTGCAATAACTTTAGCCAGTGTTTTGACTATTGAATAACATACTGTGACTAAATACGGTGGCAATACCCAAGTTTGTGATACTCAGGTTGCTATATAAACCATAATTAAGTTGCAACTAATTTCATTTGGTGGCCATCTTGAAATCAATATGGCCGACATGTTAACCCTCGTCTTATCAGCCTTTTAGCACCCGATGCTTATGATTTTGATACCATGGATTTCTACCATTCTATTGTCAATACCATAATAAGTACTAGCATACCTAGTATATCAACACAATGATATCATAAATTCCACGAGTTGGCAAAATTGGCTTTTGCTACAGAAAATAGGCGAAAATCGAATTTTGCGCGAAAAAAGTTAAGGAAGATCAGATTTTCATGCAGTCTTCAGCTCTAAATGATGGCAATCGACTAGTTTACATAAACAGAGGTTTAGAGCCATACCTTGCAGAATATTTTTAAAATGTACCCTAAATTTTTCTTGGGTGGCAACCACACCTACCCTTCGATTTTGAAGACATACCATAACCCTGGTGAAGGTACTACCTTCATATATATTTCGCTAAAATGAACTGGAAATGATGAGAAAATGATCACCTGGAAGCTTTTTACGAAAGCTTTTGACATTTTAGCGCACCGGAGGAAAGTTCAATAGGGGGTGTTAATCCCCTTAAGACGAGGCTTAATATACTTCGGCCTGTATCTTGAGTTAGAAATAACTTAAAGGGCTAAAATATTTGTGATTGTTTTGGTAGTATTGACACCTAGGAACTTGAATTTTACTGTTCCCATTTTGTTCGATCAGCTGTTTGCCTGCCATCTTGCATTTCAAAATGGCCAGTATTTTCAATACATTTCTCCCGATATCTTGGCTTCCAAGCTACATAGGAGGCTAAAAAGATAGTGTTACCAACGTATGTGATACTGCGGTTTCAATCATGCTACTCCCAGGGATCTAGCTTATTTGTTAGACCACCATATTGGATTTCAAAATGGTCGCTACTATTAGTCAGTATATTTTACCTCGAATTTTGGCTTGTGAGCTACATTTGATTGATTGGAAAAAATAATTGATTGAAAATTTGACTGATTGATTGATTGACATATAAAGCAAAACAGATGGAAATACCCATGTTTGTGATACCAACGTAAGGTTTTCAAAATTACGTTGTAGCCCATAAAGGTAAAGGGGACTGTGTTTGAAAGTCTGGTGGATAATTTACTTAGTTGGATAGAACTTGGAGAGAAGCGACGAAGTGGTACTAATAATTAAAATAATAATTTAATTCTTATAACGCGCGACAAATCCACCAAAGTGCTCAAGACTTCGCTGTGAGCGCCTTAGGCTACTAAAATACAACGAGTAAATCCAGAACGACATGGAAGGCTTTATGGAAGGAAGACTGATTTTAGATGCAGGAGGAAACCGAAGTTCTCGGAGAAAACCTGCGTCATCGGGTATGGATTGGCAACCAAATTCACGTACGATACTGGATCCGCAGGGAACCGAACCTGGGCCGAATTGCTGAAAGGCGAGTCGATGAGCCACTTCACCAACCCGTCCGCCCACTAATGCAATTTTATTGCTAAAATTGATAGACCAGGGTATCTAGTGGAAGAATCCACCGGGTGCCACCTTGGCACCGTTTGGCAATTGGACTTACTGAGGACACAAGTCACATAGGCCTACAGGGATTAAATTTCTAAAAGCTTCAATAAAGTTATGAAATATCACAATTTCTTCCTCCAGTCAAAAAGAGTAAAAAGTCAATGGTCACATCCATAGGATGCCTAATGAACAAGGTATAGGACAAAATAGGTCAGAGGATATATCTTTTGTACAGGGGTCATATTTTTAAAATGCTTCAATTTAAATAATAGCCTCTTATTTATTTTGAAAAGAGATTAAAAAAGGTACAGTTTGCCCTATCCGCAAATTACATATTAATACTATGACGTAAATACGGCAAGGCCACATAAACAATAAGGTTGTTTAAGTTTGTCATTTTTATCCCCAAGACGACATCTTAGATCTAGCAAACTATACCTTTTCAGAATCCTTGAGTCAAGACAGATAAAATGCGACTACTTCAGACATTTTGAAAATTGGATCCCTGTACAAAATACTTTTTATCCTTTGACCAATTTTGACCTACACATCAAGCTTGATCTGTAGTGTCTGTGACAAATATCCCTGGTGTGGAGTCTGTGTCAGGGGAGTTGGTGATAATGTTATCAATGCGCGTGGCTGTGTTATGCGTAATTTGTAGGTCTGGTAATTTTGGGGATATAAGAGGTTGCAGTGATGTGTTAATAAAGTCATAATTATGGAGAGTGGAATAATGAGAAGCATAAAGTCACCCAAAATATAGACGTCACGGTTGTGTTTATTTAGTTCAGTGAGAAGCTGCTCGAAGCAATTTGTTAAAATTTTGGATTGTGTGTTCATGCAGTCTGCTAATTAACTCCGACAGTTTGTGTTTAGGTCTAATTGTTGTGTAATGGTGAGTTCGAGAAAGTGAAGTCAATTCTGGTACTGGTGTTGTGTCGATGATTTGTATGAGAGGTGATTTTTTTATGTAAAGACAAACTCCCTTCCTTGCCATGAGAGGTCTGGAATGTACGTGTAGCAATTAAAGTGAGCGGGTACTGTGTCAGTTAAGCCATGTTCCGAAAATGCTAAGACAGTGAAAAAAAATGGTTGAGGTGATCAAGTTAGTGATTTCATTAATATGTTTGTGATACTACGACAGTTGAAATGGAATATGGAAAAGGAGGCATTGCTGATGGTTTATTAAGTTGTTGAACTGTCGTCAGTGTGCGAGCGGGAGTCAGAAACAGGCTTGTTTGTTGGTGTGATGAAGGATGGGGGGTCACATGTTGAGGATGATAGGGGTCTGGAAGTAACGGGTTGATGCAAAGGAATTAAGTTTGATGATGTTCAAATTTAGTGTTGGTAAAAAATTTCAATTAGTGTGGTTTTTTGCGCGAAGTCTTCGTCGTGAAGCTGGTGTTTAAATGCAGTTCGTAATATTGCAGGGCACGGCATATGAAAAGGATAAACAAAGGAAAAAAGTAGCGAAAGGGGGTATGAGGGAGAGAGGAATAAGAGAGAGGGAGAGAGAGTGAGAGAGAGAGAGAGGGGGGACTTGGGAGGGATGAAGTAGGTGAAAAGGAAGAAAGTTAGAAGAGAGCAAATTAGAAACTGGGTAAAAAAGTGAGCCATACCTGTAGACAAGATGTGTGACAAGTCAGACAAAGCAAAACCACTAAAAACAAGCACGAGTAAAAACAGACAAGGGCTAAAGAAAAATACAAATTGCTAAGGATTATCTAACAAAAAACAAGTACAGCAGTTGTAAACAAAATTGGGTTACTTAAATCATTCTTCGAAAACAAAAAAAACCAAAAAAACACGGAGTTAATTAAGAATATAATTGATTACTGTGAAGTGGTAAGCGGAGCTATATGGTTGCTCAACAAATCTCAATGAGTGAGTAGTGAAGGAATGAGCGGATAACGTTTCACCGTAAGTCATCATTCAGTATTAACTAAATTAGAAATCAATACTGAATGATAGCTTAAGGTGATAATAAAAAAATTTCAAACGAGCAATGAATCAAATAATACACCGAGTAGAACACATTCGCGAATAGAGAAAATGATACATAAAAAGGAAACGCCTAGAAGTATAAAAAATATCGCAAAAGATGGATGAAGTTAATGTAGTGACGATCGGGATATGCATGTGAAAATGAAAAAAAAAAGACAAAGAAATAAAAATAATGATAAATAAGCCAAGTTACACAGGTACAAAGGGCACGAGCGAGCAAAAAAAAAATGGTGGCATAGCAAGTCAATACTACAGCAAAATCTTGCGCAAGTCATAACATGTGTAAGAATTAGCGCAAAGAAATACAGCCAAGCAAGGCATACGGAAATAGTGTAACTTAACAAGTTTTGACATTACGATAAATGATACACAAGGCAAAGGGATGAATCTTCTTTTTTCTCTCCGGTGTCCCTCTTTAATTATATCTATTCAGCCAAATTAAGCTAATCCGACGTTGGAATTGCGGTTAGGCATTTAAAAAATTGTTACTCTAAAATGAATACAAGATGCCACTATTTAAAGCTCTTTTCAATGACAAGCAAATATCTTTTATTTTACTTGTTGTAGTGCTTGTTGTTTGTTTTGTTTATTTTCGTCGTTGTGGTTTAAAACAAATACTTTGTTAAATGTGGATGAAAATAATGGGTCGGTTGGCATTTTTAAAAAAAACTTTGTTATTTTGTGTTAATTTGCATACAAACTTTCGAGTCGGCAGGTTTTTTAGGATCGGTGGGTTACGCCAAACAAACATTTTTTTATGCCTTTAATGGAATTTAGGTCACTTGTAACAGCATGATTACTCTTAGTCAATAACAATTTGTTATGGAACAATGGAAGTCGCATCTCCAGGATGACATGAATGGTTGTCATGAAGATGCGGGGCCACACATGAACAAAGTAATTAGGCTTAATTATATTATATGAGCAATTATCAGCAGCCTGAAAACTTTGTGATTAATTTCTATACTAGGCTGTATATGCTCATACTGAGGCAAAAACGTACTTTTAAATATCGGGGAAACACCTTCCCTCCCTCAAATATTTTCAAGCATGCCTTGAAATCATATTCTTTAATTATTCTCTTATAGTTACGGGGTTTTCAATGTAATGTGCAGGCAATTGGAATCGGAAATATTTTATATCTTGTAAGTTAATTTATCTACAATTATCTATTTGTTTTTATGTTGCATACCCTTTTTGTTTTTGCTACCATTTGCATTTTTCATTTCTTGAAAAAAACAGATGTATTTCTGTTGTGGTTCCTGTTGTACATTGTCTTTTTTGCTTATAATGTAAATTTGTATTATTATCTTACTTAAGATTGTTGGTGTATAGCATATCTTTTTGTATTCTGCATGAGTCTGCATCTATGATTATAATTGCTTAAAGCAATATTGGCATATTTTGTGAAGAGCGCCCCCAATTTTCAATTGATATTTTGCCCACAGTTACGTTGCTAATTCTAGGAAAATATACCTGCGAATGAGAATTCTAAAAAATGCGTATTATCACAAAAAGCGATTTTGTAATTAGATTGGGGATGCCAGATTGCGACTTAACGGCAGAGCTGGAAATGCTCCGTTATGTCCGTCCATGATGAAATAGTGCCACCTCGAGAAAATAACCTCTAACTTGACTTGCCCGAACTATTAAAACAAAATAATGGATGACGAGACACAGTACCATGGCGCTTTTCGGCTATTTCAAATGGAAGGCCGTTTTCAGCAGCGGTTGAATTATATCGGGGATCCCCGATTAATAATTATCTAGTACAAAAAATTTCCTCGTTGTGACACATAGGACATTTCGAGTTAACCATTCCACGGTTAGTTTAATAGCCGTTACCAATGCAACCGTGTAAAAAATCTCCAAATTTTTGAAAAATTGGGGTCGCCCTTCAAAAAAAATGTGCTAATAGTGCTTTAAGTGCACGAATATCGTTAAAAGCCCTAATGGATCGCGTCAGCAGTTTGAATATGATCCATAGAACCTCGACCGAGATAAGAGACAAAAATATGGCACGCTCACGTATCATAAATCATGGCGAGTTTCATGCGCTGTATATCGAGTTTTACCCCGCTATATGTCGAGTTTACAGCGCAGCCTATCCAGTTTGAACTATATGTGCCGAGTTTCATAAATATGTCCAGAAGAAATCATGTCCAGCATTAAATCATGCCGATTTTAAAAAACTGACATGATTTTTTCAACATGTGCAAACTGGACATGATTGTTTCTTCAACATGAGCAAACTGGACATGATTTTTTCTCAACATGCGCAAACTCGACAAGGATTTTTGATTTTTTTCTTACCATGAGCAAACTCGACATGATTTTTTTACACATACACCAAAAAATCATTCGAGTTTTCTCATGTGGAGAAAAAATCATGTCGAGATTTTGAAATGGACATGATTATGTCAACTCACCATATAGAGAGCAAACTCGATGTATAGAGAGGCAAAATGGACATATAGCGCTGAACTCGACATATAACGCTGCACCCTCGACATATGGCGAGGAAAACCGATACACGGCGCGTGAAACTCGACATCGCGGGAAAACTCGCCACTAGTGATTTGATACGTGGAGCGCTAAAAAATGGACATGATTATGTCAAACTCACCATATAGAGAGCACAACTCGAGTATAGAGGGCCAAATGGATAGATAGCGCTGTAACTCGACATATAACGCTGCACACTCGACATATGGCGATGAAAACTCGTACAGCGCTGTTTGGTGAAACTCGACATGCGCGGGAAAACTCTCGCCATGATTTGAGACGTTTAGCAATAAAACTGGACATGATTTAGTCAAACTCACCATATAGAGATGCACAACTCGATTATAGAGGGCCAACTGGACAGATAGCGCTGTAAACCTCGACATAAACGTGGCACCCTCGACATATGGCGATGAAAAACTCTATACACAGGAAACACGGCGCGTGAACCTCGACATGCGCGGGAAAACTCGCCAGATTTGATACGTGGAGCGTGCTCATAAAATAAAGTTGTTATGCTCGACTGCACATTTGGCGGAAGACATTTTTTCAATGGAAAAAGAATCGCGCCGCGCGCCGCGTTTGCTTGGTCGCCATCGTCGGCTAATGTTGTGAGTCAGCCTGGAAGAGATATCAAAATGGATACTACATATCACACGGTTGCTAACAATAACCTGATACGGCGAACTTCTGCAGGCAAAATAGTGTGCCGGTTCCTAATTGGAAGGGCTCCCCTGCTTTTAATACTGTTAAGATTATCAGCGGTTGACTTTTTGGTAGCTTTGATCAACAAAAGGTAAGGTACTTATTTGGGTACCGTTTATAAAAAAAAGAAAAATAATGGTTAGTGAACGCAGAAAGGTAAATTAGACTTAAGTCGACCTCGAAGTTTCCAAGTCAAATCTCAACTTTTTCAACCAATTGTCTTCAAAAGTAGTTCAAATGTCCATTGTGCAATATATTTATTATTAGCGTAAACCAAATATAGGTTTTCCCGTTCGATCGCACAAGGTTCATCCGAATTCAACAATTGTTTAGTTCAAATTCGTCCCAAAAATCTAAACTGTACATTGCCAACTCGATTTTGTCTTTGGACATTCCAAATAGTCGATGGTTTAAAACGACTGTCAAACATATGGTCATTCACTGCGTCCCGTGTTATGAATTAGTCCGACTTTCACAAACCGGGACGATATAATGGGTATTTGGATTACGTCTTTGGTCACTGGGTTTCAACAATTGGTCTTTTAAATTCGTTAGGTATTTCGGGGTGATTTTCTTGTCTTACTTTGCATACTTTCTGTTTGTTCATTTGCGTGCATCACTCAATATATAATTTGTGTCAACTTATGGCACAAAACCCAACAATTTGTGTTTTAAGCAATATGACTGCTTCCATTTTTATTTTCTAATTATGTGCTGAACGTAAAGTTGTTTTATCATTTTGACTGAGCCAAAATTAAAACTACATTTAAACATAAAACATAGACATAAGAGCCAAATTTAAATCTGGAATTGATTTGTCCCTATCATAAACTTTCGAATTTAATTTTAAAATACATGTAATTAAGAGTGGCATCCCTCTCCTGAGTGATACATCAACTCACAAAATTGCCGCTATACGTCACTTCCTATCCTGTAAGAGCCATTTCATATGTTAGGCCTTAAACGCATGCATGATACCCGCCAAATACAGGCCTATACGACGATTCGCATGATATTTTTATGACTCGGATTACCAATGACGAAATCGGTTGGCCATGTACAACGCAACTGTAGGACCCTCGACAGTTTGAATTACAACGACGAACCGGTGCGACCATTGACGTTAGAGTGCCCCAGGTTTTGAAGTTTTTGACCAAAGACGAATTGAGTTGGCAAATGTACAGTTTCTTTTTTTTTTGGGGACGAATTTGAAACTAAACATGTGTTGAATCGGATTAACCTTGTGCGAAATCGAACGGGAAAACCTATATTAACATCAGGCCGTTTTCAAATTTCCATTATTGCTGACAAAATATCCACAGTGCTTAAATATATGTGTTATTAGCACATGCCCAACTATCAACAAAGCAGTTGTTCAAATGTCCATTATATTGCTAACCCAATAGCCAATTAGCTGCACTTATTTTCCAGAGTGAAATCAATGCTTATTAGTGGTTAAATATTACAATAAAAACAATTATTACTTGCAAAACCACCCACCCAATATTATAACACTTAAAGCCTATCAATCACTTTTTCAAAACATTAAAAATGCCCATTTGTCTCTATTGCTAGTATTAGGTCATATCCATACCTGATATTAGTGGGTTCTTTTATTTGTGAATAACAGAGACTTAAGCATTTTAAAGCGGGTCTTTGAAGTTGCCATTTACGGCTGTTTCTATAGACTTTTAAAAAAGTCGATCCCGACTTTTATTGGTACACAAAGGATCAAATCCCATTTCTTGACAACTACGCGTGTTAAGCTTAGCCACTTACAGGGTTTACTACAATACTTTCCAATAAAAATCAAAATGGACTTTGATTTAAAAAACAAGTAGGGTGCGCAGCATTGCTGATAGTGGCTTTAAGTGGACAAGGGTGTTCCTAGGCACAAAAAAACCATGCAAAAATACATTTTGCCCATTTTTATGTAACGACAATATACTTTTTCCCGACTCATATTTTTGGTAATTTGTGTACTTCCCTGATCTTTTCATGAAAAAATATTAAAATCCATCGCCCGTTTATTAGATATTTGTTGGGTTTTTGTTTGCTCGTATCCACAAGTTATTGGTAATGGGTCAACCCCTCAAATAAATTGAATTATAACTTAAATAATTGCACTTGTAATTTCAAACCGAATAAAAACCTATGCTTTCACTTTGACTCCTAAATTCCGCCTAGTTTTCGTTTAGGTTACAGCGGCACTGGCCCTTTTCACAAATATGAATTTCTTCATTTTGCTCTCAAATTCTAGTCCTAGGCCCATTGGAATAATAAGATACATTTTACACATAAAAATAACATATTCAAAACATATAGGGACGTTAATAAGAGGTTAAAGACATCCGGGAAATTTGTAGGCTAACTTTTAAGTTTTCTACAACTTTAATCAACAAATGTGTATATTACATGAATATCATAGACTCGTACTCATTGATATTAAAACCACAAAGGTCACAGACCGGTCAAACAGGGTGCATGCCGTGGGAAACATGCATAAGGGGTGCGTTTTCTTGTGCTAAACGCCATTTCCGTCGTCTGCTGAATTAATGTCGCCGGCGACATTAATTATAAAATCGTTCTGTTTACCCATAAGGACGCTGATTTGGTCTTAATCATTTCAGGTGAGGGCTAATGTATGTAAAAGCTTTACAACCATGCAAAAATATCGAATTTGAACAAAATTGAGGGTGCACTATTTTTTAAATGTGCCAGTGTCTCATTAAAACTATGAAAAATTCCTGATCAAAGTAACTGTTATGTACCAGACATCTGGGACATTTAACTTTTCTTCACTCACCATTTCTTTTGTAATCTTGTGATTAATTTTATACTCCTGCAATTATTCTCCCACCTTCTTTTGGTTGACAATAAATTGGTGTTAATGTTTTTTTTTATCAAAAGCACTGCTGAAGATCCTGTTACTCTGTAAAAACGATGCATGCTTGTGTGGCTCAAAATGGCCAAACATGATTTTTTAATTAAAGCGACATAATGGCATAAAAATATTCAGACATAATGAAAAGGACCCTTACTGAAATCACTTCCACAAGTTTGAAAACAATTTGGATGTTTACATTCTGTAAAAACAGTAAAAACGGAAAGTTCCAGAGGGGGAGGTGGCAGTTCGTGGCAATTTCTGGAAAAAGGATGCTGACATTACTGCCAGCATTTACCAAACTTGAAAAGCATGCTGTCATCAGCTCACAGACCATTGCTATTGTATATGTGCTAATCCCGGCTAATCCATCTTTCACTTGCCAGATCAATATCTTACTACAAGCCTAAAGTACAATGCCTGAATCCTGGTCTGAATGCTTTTGAATTGTGTCACAAAACATGCTAGATATAAATTCTGTCAGGGATGTCAACACCTTGGTTTTCTGTTCCAGAAATTGCCACGAACTGCCACCTTCCCCTCTGGAACTCTTCCTGTTTTACTGTTTTTACAGAATGTAAACATCCAAATTGTTTTCAAACTTGTGGAAGTGATTTCAGTAAGGGTCCTTTTCATTATGTCTGAATATTTTTTATGCCATTATGTCGCTTTAAGTCTCTCAGCAAAAAAGGTATAACTTCGTCCTTCTAAGTCCAAATGACACCAAATAAACGTTTTCTGAAAGCCTGTTTATCCCTCTTTACAACCAAAGCAAACATTTGAGCAGAAATAATTCTTAACTATTTTAATTATAATCATACGGTACACCGTGTGTTGAACGAGATAGTGTTATTGTGGAAAATCTAGACACCTATATTTTCTTAGAAGTATGTTATATATTATTCCTTCATCTAACAAATATATTCAAAAGCAGGTAAATTGTACTATGGATAGTTGTGTAAGTCTTTTCCATTATGCCGAGACAAACATAATAGATATAAATATTTTAATACATTGGTGTGTGATTGAACTTATTAATTCACGCATGGAAACTTCCCAACAGCTGTTAGAAAATAAAAAAATAATAATCAATAACTTATGA